>JAXRKP010001579.1:110000-111065 GCA_037039925.1 Doris montereyensis | reverse complement strand
GAAAAAAAAATCCCGAAATACATGCAGTGGGGCTCAAACTTGATACTTCTGGGTCACAGGGCAATGCCTTTAACTACTCGCCCACGTCGTCTCCATTATAAGTATCAGTATTATTATTGTTATTATTATTATTATTATTATTATTATTATTATTATTATTATTATTATTATTATTATTATTATTATTATTATTATTATTATTATTATTATTATTATTATTATTATTATTATTATTATTATTATTAATATTATTAATATTATTATTACTATTATTATTATTTTTATTGTTATTATTATTATTTTTATTATTATTATTATTATTATTATTATTATTATTATTATTATTATTATTATTATTATTATTATTATCATTATTAGTATTATTATTATTATTATTGTTGTTGTTGTTGCTGTTTATTATTATTATTATTATTATTGTTGTTGTTATTATTATTAGTGTTATTATTATTGTTATGATTATTGTTATTATTATTATTATTAATTTATTTATTTATCTATTCCTTTATTTATTTATTTATTTGTCTATGCATAAAGGTTTCGTGTGCAGATCTTAACGCTCTGTGTCTGGCTGTTTACAGAGCAGTCCGGGGAACATTTTTTTAAACACCTTTCGATTTTCACCTTAGTTGTGGACGTGGGTAAAATCAAATATTTAAAAAAAAAAACCAAACCGTGTCATTTTCCTTGTGAGTTGTCAGAGATGTGAATACATTATAATCACAAGGCTTTCATCCTAGCTCACGAGGCCTCGCAGTTAGGTGGTTCGCACCCTGAGGCAAGTGTGAGTCGAGTAGCACTGCTAACGCTCTTGTGGTTCGAACCTCTTGACAAGATTAACTCTGGCAGTGCTATCACTCTTTCTTTGCCAGAAATTTTCAGTACAGTGAAAAGGCTTCCGTTCTTCTAGTTCATTGCTGCCATGTTCTTTGGCTTCTGCTTTATGTGATGGGGAAGATTTGCACCGTTTGCGTTAACAAGACGTACAGAGAGAAAGCACTCGTCATAATCATGATGATGATGGTGATGATGATAGTGGTGATGATA
>JAXRKP010001579.1:0-100000 GCA_037039925.1 Doris montereyensis | reverse complement strand
GATATAAGTAAATCGCGGGGATGGGGGGGCTGGCAGTCAAGTTTGAGCCATTCTCCTTTCTGTTTGAATTTGCCATGGGTGGTTTGATTCTTCTTCTTGTTTAAATTGGTCTGAATTCTTCTTTCTATTTAAATTGGTCTGAATGGTTTGAGTCATTCTTCTTTCTGTTTAAATTGGTCTGAATGGTTAGAGTCATTCTTCTTTCTGTTTAAATTGGTCTGAATGGTTAGAGTCATTCTTCTTTCTATTTAAATTGGTCTGAATGGTTAGAGTCATTCTTCTTTCTATTTAAATTGGTCTGAATGGTTAGAGTCATTCTCCTTTTTGTTTAAATTGGTCTGTGGTTAAAAATTGGTCTGAATGGTTAGAGTCATTCTTCTTTCTGTTTAAATTGGTCTGAATGGTTAGAGTCATTCTTCTTTCTGTTTAAATTGGTCTGAATGGTTAGAGTCATTCTTCTTTCTGTTTAAATTGGTCTGTCATTCTTCTTTCTATTTAAATTGGTCTGAATGGTTAGAGTCATTCTTCTTTCTGTTTAAATTGGTCTGAATGGTTAGAGTCTTAAATTGGTCTGAATGGTTAGAGTCATTCTTCTTTCTGTTTAAATTGGTCTGAATGGTTAGAATCATTCTTCTTTCTATTTAAATTGGTCTGAATGGTTAGAGTCATTCCTCTCTTTCTGTTTAAATTGGTCTGAATGGTTAGAGTCATTCTCCTTTCTGTTTAAATTGACCTGTATGGTTTACGCCATTCTCCTTTCTGTTTAAATTGGCCTGTATGGTTTGAGTCCTTCTTCTTTTCTGTTTAAATTGGCCTGTATGGTTTGAGTCATTCTCTTTCTGTTTAAATTGGCCTGTATGGTTTGAGTCATTCTCCTTTCTGTTTAAATTGGCCTGTATGGTTTGAGTCATTCTCCTTTCTGTTTAAATTGGCCTGGATGGTTTGAGCCATTCTTCTTTCTAATATGGTTATCGTTTAATGTCATAATAAATCGGTCATAACCTCGCTTAAATAAAGTTCTTTCAAAGCATTTACGGCCTATAGAGCGGATCTTATCCCTCTTTCTACAATGTGAAGCGGAGCATACAGAAACACCTTTCTGGACAGGACACTGATTTGTCAGATTTTTTCACTCCCAATCTGTTGTTGGTACTCATTTGCACCTGGATCGAGTGGAGATAATGCACGTTAAGTCAATGTCTTTCCCAAGAAACACAACGCTGAACCTTGCAATAGCAGTATTCGAACCCAGGACCTCATGATCTCAAAGCCAGAACTTAACCCCTAGACCACCGATGCCGATTATTACACTGACTCAACCTCAAGCACTAGACATATCAACCAAAAGGTTATGGGTTCAAGTCCCGACGGATATGAATTTTCTCGATTTTTTTTCGACCAAAACTTACCCGCCTTGATCCAGGAAGGTGGATTGACACCTCCTTGTCCCATCGATGACGGACGATAGATGAAAAGGTCCGTGTGCAGATAACAACAACACTCTGTGCACATTAAAGATCTTTTAATATGTTTACAAGACAGTACAGGCAGAAACACACACACACACACACACACACACACACACACACACACACACACAACATACTCTAACAAAACCCCCAGGATGCCCTTAGTTGTGAATGTGGGTAAACCAAATCAAATTTTTTTTTTAAAGATCGCTGCCTTCCTCTAAACTTTTGTGGCGTTGGTGCCCACCCAACTAACCAGACTGACGGACTTGAAAACATGAAGTCCTGGGGTTGAATCATAGCAAAGCATGGGTCCAACATTGTGTTCATGGGGACAGGAAAGGCACTTAACACGCATTCCCCACGCATTTCCCCACACATTTCCCCCACGCATTTTCCCCACGCATTTCCCCACACATTTCCCCACGTATTTCCCCACGCATTTCCCCACGCATTTCCCCACGTATTTCCCCATGTATTTCCCCACGTATTTCCCCACTTATTTCCCCCTTATTTTTTCCCGCATTTCCCCACGCATTTCCCCACACATTTCCCTACGCATTTCCCCACGTAATTCCCCACCCATTTCCCCACGCATTTCCTCACGCATCCCCCCCCACCCCACCCCTGGAATTCCTCACTCGACTCAGTCGCAAATGGGTACACGCACTATTTTTGGGATCGACCACATATCCTTGGACCAAAAAAAAATCTGCGTCAAACTAGCGTCTTGTAACAGTAGGTGGTTTTTATCACCTGTTTCGCTTCACGCTATAGAAACCGGGATGAGCGTCGGTTCCATGGGCCGTAGCGGCCCTGAAAGAACTTGCCGTTACTGATTAACGGGCTTCTGTATAGTTTGATCTGTCACTAGTTAAATGTGCATAAAATCATATCAACTCACAAAGACTCTAGGACTTTGAAGAACTTTTTACCCTAAACTCTCCCTGTCATTCTTCCCTTCTCCTTCTCCTGCTCCTCATCCTCCTCCTCCTCCTCCTCCTCCTCCTCCCCTTTCCTAGGCCCCCTCTAGGATCAACCCATTTCCACCACGGAAGTAAGGGCAAAGGGCGTTCAAACCACCACACCACTACCACCACCACCACCACAGAACCGCCCTCCCTGCCCCCACGTGCCACCAGAGGACCCGTCATGACAGTGCCCAAGATTTGCACAGACTCCCAAGTGGACGCAGTCACCATGAGCAGTGATGGCTACACCTACATTTTTAAAGGTCAGTTCCTATATTCATTAATTGATTGATTGATTCATTATTGATTAATTGAACAATTCATTCATTCATTCATTCGTTCATTGATTAATTGATTAATTCATTCATTCATTAATTCCTTCATTGATTAATTCGATTAATTCAATAATTCATTCATTAATTTATTGATTAATCTATTAATTAATTAATTCATTAATTAATTCATTGATTAATTGATTAATTCATTAAATCATTAATTGATTAATTCAGTAATTCAGTAATTCATTATTTTATTAATGTATTCATTCATTCATTAATTCATTCATTAATTCATTCATTTATGATTTCATTTATGTTTTTATTTATTCATGTACTCATGTATTTATCTGTTTATGTATATTTATTGGTCAAATTAATAATATATTTATATAATTATTTATTTGGTCAGTTCTAATTAATGAATAGACTTTACATATTTTGATTCATACTCCATCAGGCCATTTCATTGCATGTATTAATTGATCTGTTTGTTTATTTATTTATCTTTCTTATTTATTTATGTATCCATTTGTTCATCTGCTTTTTGAAAAGAAATACTTATTGATCTAATTAATCATTTATTCATCTATCTATCTTATTATTTATGTATCCATAGTTTTTACCCTTATACATTACTTAATTAACTAATTAATTTATCTATCTATTTATTTATTTAATTTATGTATTCAAGTATCTACCTATCCAATAATTTATATATTAACTTATACATCTATCTATTCATAATATATTGATCAAACTCACACAAACAATGCCGAAACTATTTTTAAAAATATTTAAAAAAAGTGTTGCTCCTCTTTCCGCCAGGTAAGAAGTATTACCGTCTGAACAACTATGGTATCGCTCAGGGTTATCCCAGAGACATAAAAGAGGACTGGGAGGGGCTGACTGGCCCCATAGACAGTGCCCTGCACTGGGACAACGGCTATACCTATATTTTCAAGGTAAGTCTGACATGATATAAAAAGGTCACGGTCGAGGTGGGTTTATTATAGTCAGTGTCTTCGTACAACTGCAGGCTCTGCAACGTTACATTGTATTGATAATACCCCAAATAGATTGTTTCATTCAAAGTCATTCTCAACGCTCAAGGAGGGGGGGGGGATGGATACACTACCATCAGTGTGTTAGGCCGCTTGTTACTATGACCAGATCCCAGTCTATACTTTGGGTACTTATTCACACCTGACGGTGATAATTTGACATGTACTGGTCAGCCTTTAGATTAGATTGTCGGATGGGGGGGGGGTAAATTTGAGGTGTTTTTTATTGTGGTTGTTGTTGTTGTTGGGGGTGGTGTGGCTGGGGCTGGCGGTGTGTGTTTAAATTTAAAAAATCGTGAGAAGAGTAACTTTATTTATAGATAGATAGTTATATAGATATATAGATAGATCTATAGATAGATAGATGATAGATATATAGATATATAGATATAGATAGATAGATATATAGATAGATTGATATATATATATATATAGATAGATAGATATATAGATAGATAGATAGACAGATAGATAGATAGATAGATAGATAGATAGATAGATAGATAGATAGATAGATAGATAGATAGATAGATAAACAGATAAACAGACATATACATATATACATATATATATATATCTATTAATAGAGAGATAATAGATAGATAGACAGACAGACAGACAGATAGATAGATAGATAGATAGATAGATAGATAGATAGATAGATAGATGGATAGATAGGTAGATAGATAGACAGAGAGACAGACATATGTATATATATATATATATATATATATATATATATATATATATAAAGATAGATAGATAGATAGATAGATAAATAGATAGATAGATAGATAGATAGATAAATAGATAGATGGATAGATAAATAGATAGATAGATAGATAGATAGATAGATAGATAGACAGACCGACAGATATATAGATAGACAGGGGTAGCCACTGTATACATACGAATACTACATCATGTATAATATCATTATTTTATCCGTCGGCCAGGGAGAGCACTACTGGAAGTTCTACAACTTTAACTTGATCTACGTGCGTCACATAGACAAATTCAAGGGCATCCCTACCAACGTGGACGCTGCTTTTGTCTGGGGTGGCAACGAAGACTTACTTCGTCAAAGGTGGTGTGTGTGCACAGACGGTGGTCCTTCTTGAGAGAGAGAGAGAGAGAGAGAGAGAGAGAGAGAGAGAGAGAGAGAGAGAGAGAGAGAGAGAGAGAGAGAGAGAGAGAGAGAGAGAGAGAGAGACAGACAGACAGACAGACAGACAGACAGACAGACAGACAGACAGACAGACAGACAGACAGACAGACAGACAGATAGACAGAGATATGGAGAAAGACAGACAGATGGATAGACATACAGAAATATAAACAAACACAGAGACACACGTAAAGGAATAAAACGTTGAAGGACAGAGGTAAAGGAAATAAGAGAGGAAGGTCCTAAATCAAACGAACAATCTATTCCACAGGTCATTAATCAAGACATAAATTTGTACTCACACACACACACACACACACTCCTACACGCACACACACGCTTACAAATACACATACACATACACACACCTACAAATCAATACCGATGGACTGATCTGACAGGTGAAACGTGAAATTCACTTTGTCATGGATTATTTTCTTGTTTTTTGATTTACAAGTCGTGTTAACTTAGTTTTTCGTCTTTCGTCATTCTTTCATTTAATGATACAATGTTCTCAGTTTCTGTCATCATTCTTTGATTTTATGATACAATGTTCTCAGTTTCTTTCGTCATTCTTTTATTTTATGATACAATGTTCTCAGTTTCTTTCGGAAGTTTGGCAGTGTAACAAGCATGTTTTACCGATATAACATAGCCCTTAATATCTATTTTTATTACACGCATTGTCGTTATTATTATTTTTTAAAAGATATTATTATTATTATTATTATTATTATTATTATTAGAGAGAGAGAGAGAGAGAGAGAGAGAGAGAGAGAGAGAGAGAGAGAGAGAGAGAGAGAGAGAGAGAGAGAGAGACAGACAGACAGACAGACAGACAGACAGACAGACAGACAGACAGAGACAAAGAGACAGAAAGACAGACAGAGAGAGAGTTAAAGAGACAGATAAAGAAATATGGAGAAATAAAGCACAAGAGACAGACAGAATTCGACAGACAGAGAGGCATGCAGAGAGAGACAGAGGACTCGACACAGGAGTCCACAGTGTCACCATAAAGAAGATCTGCAATTGACATACGGTAGTTCTTATTGTTTCAGATAAATAAGAAGATCGTCAGTCGCTTTTAAACATTTTCGTCTACATACATACATACATACATACATACATCATCTACATACATACATACATACATACATACATACATACATACATACATACATACATACATACATACATACATACTACTACACTACTACTACATACTACTACTATACATATACACATACACACATGCATACATACATACATACACTACATACATACATACATACACACATACATACATACATATATACATACATACATACATACATACATACATACATACATATATACATACATGCATACATACATACATATACACACATATATACATACACACATACTACATACATACATACATACATACATACACACATACATACATGCATGATATATCACTATGAAGACAACACATATACACATACATACATATATACATACATACAAAGCACACTAATACACACATACATACATACATACATACATACATACATACATACATACATACATACACATACATACATACATACACACATATATACATACATACACACATACATACACACATACATACATATATACACACACATACATACATACATACATACATATATATATACATACACATATACATACACACATACACATACATAAATACATACATACATACATACATACACACACATACATACATATATACATACATACAAAGCACACTCACACACACATACATACATACATACATACATACATACATACATACATACATACATTAGAGACGCCGATACACACACTCATGCTCATACATTAAAATGGTATATGTACAAGAAGTATTGAATATAATTTCTAACCAGAATGAAATAGCATATGAGTGGCATACTGTCACTACACTACCACTGCCAAAGAAAGGCGACTTGGCCAATTGCTCCAACTGGAGAGGTATCACAGTCATACCAATCCAAAGCAAAATTATGTAGAATCGTGCTAAATAAAATGAAAAGTGTGCTACTGTGAGTGCTATTAACTGATTTCTTAGAGAAGAGCAAAGCGGATTTAGACCTGAACGTTCATGCACAGACGCTTTCTTCACACTCCGTAATATAACCGAAAATAACAACAGAACACAACCTACCAGTATTATGTACATGTCGTAGATTTTCAAAAAGCTTTTGATAGCATCCATAGATAAACGATGTGAAAAATCCTTCTTGCGTAGAATGGAAGACCTGAAAAAAAGTTCTCAGAGTGATAAAATGCATTTACGATGGAACAAAATGCTTGAAATAGTTATTGGAGTAAGACAGGGCTGTAGCTTGTTCGTTATAGATTAGAGAGTCAAAACAAGAAGGCGAAGATTTTGGCGTATCCATACTTACTTACTTACTTACTTACTAACTTACTTACTGCCCATTATACTAATCGGCATCTAGGCAGCAATGCAGGATCTCCATCTTTCTCTTTCCATGGCAAGCGTCTTTATGGAAGTCCAGGGTTCAACCAAGTCCTTAATCTCATTCTCTCTACCGTTCTTCTCCAAGTTGTCTTTGAACTGCCACGCCTTCTTTTCCTTCAGGGTTTCAGTGTAGGGCAGTCTTTGTGATGTTCCCTTCTTCTTTCCTTAGAATATTCCTATCCACCTCCATCTTCTCTTAATAAGAATGTCATGCATGTGGTCTATTTTGCATTTTCGGAGAAACGTCTCATTTGAAATTTTGTTTGGCCAAAGTATGTTTTGGATTATTCGCAGGGCAGAAAATATTCCATATAAAATTAACTTTGCAGACAACGTAGTCATACTGGGAACAACCTACGACCAGCTTCAGGAATGCACGGTTGAACTGAAGAAATTCACAAGAACAGTCGACCTGAGATTTAACGTACAAAAATGCAAAACGATGAGCACACTTGGGAATGAAGACCAGATACGATGAGCACACACTCTCTCTCTCTCCCTCCTCTTTCTCCCCCCCTCTTTCTCTCCCCCTCCCCCTCTCTCTCTCTCTCTCTCTCTCTCTCTCTCTCTCTCTCTCTCTCTCTCTCCGCACCGTCTGCGTGGGTGGAGTATGTCCACTCGAAGAAACTGTGCATGTGTCGACGTTATATCGTCAGGCGCGGACGTCGGGGAGAGGTGTAGCCTACTGTAGAACCGGATATGGTCACGGACTCCATTGAATGAAGGTATGTTGAATAAAACGCGTTCAATTTGCAATGCAAGAGTTGAAAGCGGAAGCGGTGCTGAGCAGTGCATCTTGTCATTTCTAGATCTACTCCTAGCTTGAGCACATACATACTCATAGTCATAGTGGGATGGGTAGGAGGATTTTTTTAAACACAGATTAGTAGAAAAGGAATAATAATAATACATGTACTAATATTCAATTTAGCAAATATATAAACAGTTATTATCATCGGAATACTATAACTTAGTTTGGTTTATTAAAAATATAAATACTCTAGATGTTTGTTTCCTTTTTTTTTCTGGGAGGAAGTCATAAGTGAGGGAAATGCCAAACTAGATTTTGTCATGAACGGGACGGGACATGTGAATCACTTGCGCATTCATTCTCCCAAATCACGTGATATTGATGTTGACATGGGTTATCCGCCACCGAGTCGTAGATTTCAGCATGGCGTATGCTCACAAAAGCATTACATGTAGTATCGTTTCATTTGTGTCCCTTTATTACTGAAAAATGTTACCTTCATGAACATTGTAAAGTATACAGATACTTGTAAAGTATACAGATACTTGTAAAGTACATAGATAAATCGTGTTCATGACTATGATGAGAACACGTCATTATAATTTAGTCATTGTTAAAGGCAATGAAATATATGCTAATCTGCACTGATATTCTCTGTTTCTGTCTCCATACTCTCCCCATTTCTCTCTCTCTCTCTCTCTCTCTCTCTCTCTCTCTCTCTCTCTCTCTCTCTCTCTCTCTCTCTCTCTCTCTCTCTCTCTCTCTCTCTCTCTCTCTCTCTCTCTCTCTCAGTCATGAATGCACATTTGGTCGGGGGGGGGGGGGTGCAGATCCAGCTTGCTGCAAGCATGTAATTGTCTTGATTCCTGAGACCTGTGTCTTTCGAGAGACTATGACAGGAAGGAAATATTTCCTTCCTCGACTGACAAGTTGTTTGTTGCTCTCAGATCCTCCCCTTTTCGTTCTTCTTCTCGTATCCCTTCCTCTCTCCCCCTTTCCTCCTCTCAGTCTCCTCTATTTCCTATGACTTTCTCTTTCTTTGTTTCTCTGGTTGAGTGTGTGTACTGCTTTGTGGGAATGACATCCGATTTTAATTGTCTCACTGTCTCTGTTCTGTATTGGGCTGGGGTTGGGAGTGGGGGGGACCTAAAAAAAGTTCTCAGAGTGTGACATAAAGTAAGGCAACAAGTCAAGACGTCTAAGGCTATATATCTTATAATAATATCTGAATACATGAGGAGAGAGGATGGTTGGTGGGGCTGCAGGTAACTCCTACTTCTTTGCTTCCACTTCCACTCCTTCACCTGGCAATTAATTCACCCTGAGATTATCACGTTTATATTGGACTGGGCTTACATATCTTCTATTTTTACCTTCAAGCCATTTATATCATGAATCGGTTATAACAGAGCCGTAACCTTTGTGTTATTTCTCAAACCGGGTTATAGTAAGCAACATAACATTATTACATGTACATGCAGGACATGTAGTATAATTCATTAGTGGATTTATTCCATTTGATTCTACCTAGCTCATTACCTTATGTGTGTGTTTCCTTACAGAATCGTGTTGTCTTTGATTTCCCATTTGTTTTCCCACTTCAATCATAAACAAATAAACAAAAGCAGTAAGCAAATCAAAAGAAACCCCCCAGATAAAATGAGAAAAGAAAACATGCAATAAAATACAACCCAAGTAGTACGATCTAAAACATCCGGCTCACTGTCTCTGTTCTGTAATATGACAATAAGTAACAACTCCACTAATAAAGACAGAACAAACACGTGACGTTTCTGGGTATAACCCTTATTCAGACAACAAACGAGAAATATCTAGAATTATCTATTAGATCTAGATTCTAGATATTTCTCGTTTGTTGTCTGACGAAGGGTTATACCCGAAACGTCACGTGTTTGTTCTGTCTTTATTAGTGGAGTTGTCACTTATTGTCATATTTCGCCTTTGACTTCACTCCACTGTGGCTCCTTCGTATTACGTATCTAAAATTGACTCGATTTAAATATAAATATCGATACTATATGTTCAAACTACGACTACGAAGTCCTACTTTCGTTTTCACTTTTCACTTTTCTTATTTTACTTCACTCCAACTTGGCACACTCATCATCTGAATCAACGAGTCAGTTCTTTGGTCACATCTTTTTCAATTCTTGTTTCGTATTTGTGACGAAGACACTACGTTGTTTTAATTCATTAATCATCTGAACTTTTAGATCTAGAAATCTAGGCTGGTATTGATATGGCAAGCGACAAGCTTCTAAAAATCTTGTGTATCCACGGATACCGACAAAATGCTCAAATGTTCCGAGAAAAGACTGGTTCCTTTCGTAAGGTGGTGAAGAAACATGCAGAATTAGTCTACATCACTGCCCCCCATCTCGTTCCCCCTGGCAACATGGGCAGTGCTGCTTGGGCCCAAGTTCAGGAGGAACCGGAGAATTCTGGAAATCCTCCTAAAAGCGAGGGTGAAGGTGAACGTGGTTGGTGGTTTTCAAGAGCGGATGACTACTTCAAAGCCGTTGATCATGCTGAGATTGTGAAAGGATTTGAGACTTCTTTGGACCAAGTCATTGAAGTGCTGGAGAAGGAGGAAGGAGGATTCGATGGAATTATGGGTTTTAGCCAAGGGGCGACGTTTGTGTCGTTACTTTCTCTAATTCAGGATCAGGAGAAGAAGAACTGGTTTAAATTTGCCATACTTGTGGCTGGCTTTAAAAGCCGCCTCATTCCTCATGAAAAGTATCACCAGGGCCAGGCACATATACCCTCTCTTCACGTGATAGGAGAAGACGACAAAGTGATTTCGAAGGACATGGGAGAGGAGCTGATGTCATTCTTTCACGAGCCGCGACATCTGTCACACCCAGGGGGCCATTTTGTCCCTGCATCCAGTGCTCAGAAGCGGGGTTACGTGGAATTTCTAGAGGACATGAAGCCGATATGCAAATCTGACTCCTAGCTCATGATGTGATTGCTGTTGTAATTTTTCAAGTTTTTTGATGATTTTTATTCTTCAGCTACCGATAGTGTGATAAGATACATTTTCCTTCCTCCCTCTTTCTTTTTTTTTTGTGATATTTTATGCTCTATCTCATTTTACAGAATACAATGCCTTACTATGAATGTCAATTTGAAATATATTAAAGAATGCCTCTTTGTGTGAAAATGAGAAAAGATTCTTTCTAAAAAGCTGATATATTGCCAATGCCAACACCAAGAGAACATTCCGGAAATATTGGAAAGAAATTCTTCTGACGGGGGTTGTAAAAGAAAAACCATTATTATTTTTTTTCTCTCTGCACATGATTATCTGCCTTTCTTGTATTTGTTTCTGAATTATTGATCAATATAATTTAATAATACTTAAAAGAAAAACTACCTTACTGGCTGTCCATATTCTCATCTCTTGACCGTGTTAAATGCTGTAATTATTGTAAGGCTGTGTGCCCTTGACGGCTGAGCTAACAAATTTGTTTACATGACAAGAAATAATGAAACTGTATTCACAGAAATTAATGCTGACAAGGAATAACTGTAAGATTGTGTTTATTCAATCTAAAAACTATGTATTTTTGTGAAATGAATAATATAATATACAAATATACAGTAATCATGTCAAATGTATGACTCACTTTTATCGTCTGTTCATTATAATATCCGTTGTTGTTTTGATTATTTGTAAACCAAGTGTGAATGTATTTGAGGTCGTGTGTGCTTATTATTGCTTGCTTGCCTCGTGTGGTCTTCCACCTTATTAAAAGACACTTGATGAGAGCATGATGCCAAGCATGTTAAGTCAACAAACAAAATTATACGACATAATTTAAGCCACTTTATTTTAATTTCATATTGTAGTGATAAACTCAAGCACATAGTGACGTTGAAAGTCGTAAATTGTGTGTTTAATTTTGGATGTTTTGAGAAAATCAAAGAAAATGATGCTGCGCATTTTAATCTTTTTTCACAGACATACACCGTGTGCAACTGCAAGTGTCAAAAACTAGGCCCAATAGCAATACGCAGATTGCTCATATTTATGGCTATTGATATTGTATGGATTTCCATTGGTTCTTGTACCAATGGAATCCTAGCTAGAGGGATCATAAATAGGGGCTTCTTACTTAATATTTTTAAAAATGGAGAAAAGGGTGTTACCAATTTTAGACTTACACTTACACGGTTTGTGACTTGCACTGTCGATATATTATATTCACCTTGTACTTGTATGATAAATGACAAGGAGGGAAGAGTCTACCAAAGAAAACAGAGTAAGCATTCTATCTCGGGTTAACCCTTCATCAGACAATTTAAAGAAGTAAAGATTACACTGTTAACTGTTAGAGTTAGATAAAGGGTTACATTTACACCTGAAATGTCACACTTCTTTTCTGTCTGTTTTTGTTGAGTCGACACTTCTTGTCAGAGATCAGCTTTGATTCACTCCATTGTGGCTCCGTTTGGGTCTAATTTTGATTATATGACATAATAACACAGTACAGGTAGGCTTATTTCTGACACTTGTCACACAGAAATCTATTACTAAAATATTCAATGTTTATAACGTGTCACCAATTCACTTCTGTTCTCAAGACTACACTTACAATAAGTGCAGGGTTTGTTAGCACACTAGAAACTCCTAGAAAAAGTAGGCAGTTGGCGGGAGTTACTGGTAGGTCCCATATTTCTCATTTCTTTCCTATCACTCTTTCACTTAAATCTCTTGCTGTTTCCTCTTAATTTACATTTAGATCACCACATGTGTGGACAGGGTAAATTTCAATCAATCAATCAACCTAAACAAAAAAATTATCCCTAAATTTCCTCCAACTTCTTAAAGTTTTAAAGTGTTAAACTTAAAGTTTCCTCCTCAAAACTCTCTTTTGGCAATTCAGACATTAATTTTGATTCTTGGTTCCACTTTCACACCTAAAACAAAGCAAGTTTATAATGTTGTTATTAAGTAATATCGATTCTGTGTCCAAGGAATATTTACAAACTTGAAGGTACTCAAAACAAAAAAAGATGGCATCTTTCCCCCTAGAGTTTTTTTTTGAAAATCTTGTCCAGAAATCTCCTAAAATAGTTGGTTTGCTGAGTCACAACCAATGAGGGCTATGCGTTTATTATTTGGATCATAAAATAAATAGTGTAACTTGTAACACAGGGTCACCAAACTGGATGGCCCTCAGGCTAGATCCGGCTTGCGAGGATAGTTTGTCCAGCCCACTGCCAGTGCCATACCACCGTATGGGGAATCTCATTACTCATTTTTTTATTTGTTGTTTGCTTTTGGAGTTTCAAATCTGTGCGCACTAGGTTTGATAAAACTATCTTATTACAACATCAGTTAATTTTATAACTTGTACGTTTGTTGCCTCTTTTTGTTGTGTGTATTGAGATATATGTAGGTTAGTTGTGGCCCTTTGGAAAGTGCAGACATATAAAAACTTAAAAGTTTCGGCAACTTCTTTTTATTGATATCGTGTTTGTAATATTTTTCTTTAACGTATTTTTATTATTAAATATAATTATTTTTCCTCCCAGCAGAGGACAACTTAAACAAATTTAAATCTTGTATCTCAGACTAATAATACTACTATTAATATTATGCTGACATGAAAGTGAAGATTTATATTTTGGCTGAAAAGATTCCAACTGTTTCGGAACAACTCATATTATATTAATAATATTATATGAACATGCTTTTTTACTTGACTTTACCCACATCCAGGTAAGATGATCTCAGGGTTATGGTAGGATTTTTAATCTTGCCCTGTAACTTTAAACAGCCAAGGGATCTTTAACATGCACAGAATGTTGTGATCTACACGCGGGACCTCTTTTTTATCGTCCGTCTCCGATGGGACTAGGTATCGATTCACCCACCTGGACCAGGGGAAAAGATTTAACTAAAAGGATACTCAGGAATACTGCCGGGGCTTTGAACCCACAAACTTTTGGTTGAAAGGCCAACACCTTGCCCCTGGACTACTGAGTCCACCAAATGAATGGAATGAACTTAAACTGTTTTTACCCTGCTTTACATTAAAGTAATATCTTTGATAATCACTAATTACTGAAAAAATTGAATTTCCTCTACCGTATTTAATATGTTAAATTACATGAATAAATAAAATTTGAATGTGAAGAAAGGCGAGTTGTGCGTTAAGAAATGAATTCATTAATACTACTGTCTTAAAGTGATGTTCATTGCTGGTATAAAGAAAATGAGGAATTAACAACACACCTTGAGAAAAATTTGAGAAAGCTGTGAATTTGAGCTTTTCGTGTTCGAGATTCCTGTGCTGCACTGTACATTTATTTGATTGAATACAATTTGATGAGGTGCTTTGATAGTTTATTATATTCATTGCTCTTTTTCCATTGGTAATTCTGCCTATAACTATGTTTTTAAGTCTACTAGTTTTCGTTACACTTGTATGAAAGTTTTTGTCCCCAAAACTCTGGGTCGGCTGTATTTTTTCTTCCAACGCGCCTTTTTCCAATTCTTTGGCTTTCGCATCCTATTTGCTGCCTCCCTGTTCATGAGCTTCTGCGAAAAATTAGACACATACTATATATATTGTTTTTAATGGATTCACATAATTATAGTTCTGTCAGGTATCCCGTGTGTGAGCATGCCAACTTGTCCTTTTGCTAACCTCGTATGTATATCTTTGACTTTTTCTAAGTCCAAGTTTTTTTTTTGGTGATTTTGTAAGATTATATCTCAATCACTATCAATGCTAGACGGATTTCTTTATATTTTCTTGAATTGATATTGTATACTTTTGAAACATATGCTTATCCATTTAATATCTCTTCTTATGATTTTTCTTTTCTTCCTTGAAAACGACCCTAAATGCTTCGAAAAATTAGCCGAAAATATTTTTAGTCCAAATTGTATTTTGAGAATTCATAACTTCATTATTTGTTGATCAATTTTGTTGAAATAAAGTTTGTTCTTCATGTTTTTAGAAGCTGTTTGAAAATTGAATAGTATTGCCTAAAACAAAAAATCACTTTGTGGTACCTAAATTTGATTGAATACAATTTGATGAGGTGTTTGATAATTGTATTGCATTCATTGTATAATACATGTATATGTATTGTTAATACATGTACGGTATTCATTAGTATTTTTTTTTTTTTTTTAATTTCCCGAAAATTTACGTCACTTTGTACCAATCTATTTTAGGCTTTCATTCAACTCTATATTTATAATATTCCAAGTAAATTGTTAATATAACTGTTATTGTCGTTATATGAAAACGTTTAAAATTTAAAAATCCGAACACACACAGTTGAAAGATGA
The DNA here is from genome assembly GCA_037039925.1 of Doris montereyensis. Lineage (NCBI taxonomy): Eukaryota > Metazoa > Mollusca > Gastropoda > Nudibranchia > Dorididae > Doris > Doris montereyensis. The sequence goes on along the minus strand of JAXRKP010001579.1, from coordinate 84,448 downwards.
AAAAATTAAAGAGAGAAGAAAACAAGAAAATCAATACCCATTGTCTTGTTAATTTCATTTATTGGATATGACAAAAAAATTAATTGTAATTATACATAACGTTCGTGTTATTATTACTTATGGTACATAATATTATTATATATATACGTCACAGCTAATGAACCAAAACCAGTCTTTCCATCCAATATATAGTTGGTACATGACAGCGTTAAAATTAGAATTAAACAAAGCAATGGAGCAATTCATCAAATACAACATACAAATAATTTTCACTTCATTCCTGTGTGTCAAGCTGCAAATCATACAAGTATGTTACAATCAAATTGAATCATCATACTCATACTCATTGACTTGATATTCTCGTTGCGACTTCTATTGTTCATCAATGAAATGAGTCCAAATTTCATGAAAAATAAATTCAATGTTAATGATAATAATCAAAATAGTAATCTATTATTATTAGCAAGATCATTCATTCCGTGTTTTAGCTACTGAAATACACATTATAGTTTATAGGCCCATTTCTTGATTTTGATTTTACCCACATCCACAACTAAGGTGATCTCAGGGTTTTTAGAATGATTTTTTAGATTTTGCCCAGATAACCCTGTAAACAGCCAAGGGGTCTTTATTTAAAATGCAGTGTTGTGATCTGCATACAGGACCTCCTTATTATGGTTCGTCTCTGAATCTGATGGGACTAGGTGTCAATCCACCTACCTTCACCAGATGGGTTTTACACGAAAAACATGAGAAATGTTTTCAATCTGTCGGGCATGAATCCACGACCTTTTAGTTGAGAGGCCAACTGCTTGCCTCTTGACCAAATGAAAGAAAGAAATATTTAGGAAAGTTTTCTAGTCACAGAATGTCATTTTGGAGTGATGTAGAATCGAGATCCACAGTTGCGTACAAACGAGACAAAAAATAAAAGAGAAAAACCCAGACATTTGCATTGCCATATGTAAAGTAATTGGTATCTCTCATGAGCACACATCTGCACACACGTTTCACAATCATTCCATACATTGAAAAAATACAATGAGAAGAACCCCCCCCCCCCCCCCTCCCCCTCCCCCTAAAAGACACCCCAAGCAGGTGAACAAGTGTGTGTTGATTCAGTTGAGTGACTGAGAGAGAAAGAAAGAGATAACTCTAACAGTAAGACCTGTGCAACAGACCAGCATTCTGTCCAGTTGGTGATCCTGTATCATATCGGTCACCTATTCTACAGACTACAGACATAGGGGTATGCTTTGGTCACATATATATATATGTCTCCGAACCAATCTACACGTAGAGGGAGTTCTACTTCTAGCTACTGTCCTTAACCACACAACACAAACGCAGGCTTGCTGTGTGCCGTACTTAACGCCAGTTATCTCCTTGCAAACATTTTGATTTTAATGATGTCATCATCCCCCACTCTCACTTTCAAACACATCATTAATTTTTATGGTCTCACAAAGCTCTCTGCTGAGAGAGAGGATGGTTGTAACAGTTATGCAACATTATGACTCTATTCAAGTCATCGAAACTTACCCTATCCACCATAAATGGTGATCTCAGGGTGAATTTAGAAAAAGGAAAGCTAAGTGAAAGAATGAAAGGAAAGAAGTAGGGCCTACCACTGTACCACTGTATCAGCAGAAGCCCACGTAACATCGTGACAATAACATTCTCTTCCTTGAGCTAGGGGCTAGTTTGTCTTCTTCTGTTCTTTTTATTTGCTTTGATTTTTTTCACTCAGTCAGAACCAAGTACATTTGTGTTAATTTTATACACAGCCATGCCTGCATTCAAACTTGTGTGACCTGATTGATACTGTAGACAGTTTGTGTTTATAGAAACAAAAACAAAAAACAACACCAAAACAACATTGACCAAATAACCATCGACCAGTACTTGAAATTTTGAAAAAAAAATAAAAAAATCAACAACTTTGGTAAATATAAATCGTACGCCATAGATGTGACACTAGACAAATTAAAAAGAAAAAAAAGTAAATTCTGCGGTTGACTCATAATTTTAAGCCTTAAACGTATAAAAATAATTAACTTGTGTACAGCAGCCAGACTGTTCTGTTTTTTTTGTCTCAGTCTCAGTGTGCCAACACAGATTTTTGGCAGTGTGCACAATTAGGAGATGTATGATATATTATATATCAGTAACAGTATAAAGTCAAGACAAAACTCCTTATCAATCATAACTTTCCACATGTAAACAAAATGTATGATGTTTGTACTGCATGTCATTGTTTGCATGTTGTTATTCAATTTGTATACAAATTACAGTTGTGTGAGTTTATCGAAGAATCCCTCAAAACACTGTTACCTTCTGATTTCTTTTTTCTTGTTAGAAAATATATATACCCGGTATAACATAGGCCTATATGTAAGTAATAATCATAATAATATGAGTGTACATGCCAAAAAGGCAAAAGAACACCCCCCCCCCCCCCCAAAAAAAAAAAATCCCAACAAAATATTTACTTATAACTCATGAGGGACTAATTGTTTAATTAAAGTCAACAAAAATTTAAAGCAATGATGTGACCAAAATATAGTAAACAAACAAACAAACAAACAAGGATACTCAAGAAGTAACAAAATATGTTGTGTTGCTCAACTAGTAAAGCCACATTCTGTGTGCTGAGCATACGGTAATCACGAGTAAGGCGGGAGGTGACAGGGATGTGGGGAAGCAAAATATACAAACAAGTTTTTCAAAATACTACCCCCCCCCCCCCCCAAAAATAGTAAATCTGCCCACTGCCGAAATCCTCAGGATAGCCATAAGAAAGACTTCAACTTCAATTCATAATCTAAAAATAATAAAAATCCTAGGACACAACAGAGTGACCAAGGTGACACTAGCGATCATGACACCCACAAAGGCCGTCCAGTCAATGTGTCTGGTTCTACTTCCACACACACTTTTTTGGCAATGAGACAAAGATGATAAGTAAACCAAAGCAAAAAAAATATCAAGATAATGACATTTGGTGAATGTAAAATCACATGCGTAACAACATGGACAAAGTCAATAACAATAATATTTTCAAAAAATAACAATGTTACCAACAGTGATAATATTGTTAATGTTAATAACAATAATAATTAATTGATAATAATAATAATAATAATAATAATAATAATAACAACATAAAAGTCATTCAGGCTATCATTATTGTCCTTCCAATATGTCACAATCAACTTCTATAAAATTAGACACAATGATGACTCGAATATTAAGTTTTGACATTCTCATTTTGCAAGTATGTTTATATCGGGATGCACGACTATAGTAAAAACCTAAAGGATGATCTGCGATGTGATGTGAACGAAAAGCCATTAACTAGCATTTTTTTAATGGGGCTTTACCAGGTGACCTAAAAGGTAAATGCACTTGCGTCATGCAACTTAATGCAAGGTTTCCGTGGAAATAAATAAAATACAGATTGGACATCATTCAGCAATTTTCCTCTCTCGTAATAAAGGGTCAAATATAATGTATATAGATGAGCATGACTAGCACTAGTATAGCAGAAAATATTTTTTTGAAAATGATCGGAGTAAGTGAAATCAATTTCCTAGAAAAAGATGGGGGGGTGATAAAGTGAAACCAGTTTCCTAGACTATGATGTGAGTGATAAAGGGAACTCAGTTTCCTACACCATGATGTGAGTGATAAAGGGAAATCAAGTTTCCTAGAAAATGATGGGAGTAAGTGAAATCAATTTCCTAGAAAATGATGGGAGTGATAAAGGGAACTCAGTTTCCTAAAAAATGATGGGAGTGATAAAGGGAAATCGGTTTCCTAGAAAATGATGGGAGTGATAAAGGGAAATCAGTTTCCTAGAAAACAAATGAGTGATGAAACCAGTTTCCTAGAAAACGAAAGAGTGATAAAGTCAAACCAGTTTTCTAGAAAACAAAAGAGCGATAAAGTCAAACCAGTTTCTTAGAAAACGAAAGAGTGATAAAGTCAAACCAGTTTCCTAGAAAACAAAAGAGCGATAAAGTCAAACCAGTTTCTTAGAAAATGAAAGAATGATAAAGTCAGACCAGTTTCCTAGAAAACGAAAGAGCGATAAAGTAAAAATCAGTTTCCTAGAAAACGAAAGAGTGATAAAGTCAAACCAGTTTCTTAGAAAACGAAAGAGTGATAAAGTCAAACCAGTTTCCTAGAAAACGAAAGAGCGATAAAGTCAAACCAGTTTCCTAGAAAATGAAAAAAGAGCGATAAAGTCTAATCAGTTTCCTAGAAAACGAAAGCGATAAAGTCTAATCAGTTTCCTAGAATACAAAAGAGCGATAAAGTCAAACCAGTTTCGAGAAAACAAAAAGAGTGATAATGTCCTATCAGTTTCTAGAAAATGAAAGAGCGATGATGGAGTGACAAAAGGAAACCAATTACCGATTATTTTGATTGTTTTCTCAATTTTTTAAATTTTACCATCAATATGATTATGAAGGTTGAAATTTCTTTGGCTGAGATTCTTATCACGTTTCATTTCTGTAAGCATATGAAAGCAATATTTGCTTAATTGAAATTCACCGTATCCACCATATGAAGTGATTTCAGGGTGAATTGGAAGTTGAGGATAAGTCGAAGATTAAAAGAAAGAAGTAGGCCTAGGACTGGAGCTACCAGCAGTACCAACCGCCCACATGAAAGCAATAACAAGTTTAACTTTTCGCTTTCCTTTCTTTGTGAACGTAGGTTGTAGTAAAGTAAAGTTCTTTCAAGGCCCTCACGGCCCATAATTAAAATCGTAGCTCATCCTGGTTTCTGTAGTGTGAAGCGGAACAGGTGATGACTTTAAAAAAACAAAAAAATGTGTCAACCTGTTGAGCACCCTCATCCACCAATATGGTGATCTGAGGGTGAATTAAGAGGAAATAGGAAGATGAAAGATATATGTGAAAGAAGTAAAGGAAAGAAGAAGGACCTACCAACAGCCCCCGTCAACCTCCCACCTATCTGGGAGAGTTGAAGACGAAGCAAAAGAATAAGAAAAGACAGATAAATACATACATAAATATTTTAAGAGTTTATTTTTAAAAACAACCAATACAATTCACATTTATAACTGCATAATTTTGACAGGTTTACAGTAGACCAATTTCCATTTTCACCTATACGTTAAAAAAACAAGGACAAAAAAAAAAACTCCCTCAACAACTCCCTTTGCATATTACATAACATAATGAGAGAAAAAAATCATACCTGTCCTGTACACCCCCACTGTGCTGACATAAACAACGGGACTACGTTGATAAAGATTCCACACGTAACCGACGGTTGTCGTCAGCCACAGGTTGTGAATCGAATGACTTACAACGCATGGGTTGGATTAAAATGTTTTTAATAAAAAATGAAAATGTGAGCACCAGTTAGTAATGATCATGCAAACGTATACATATATAAGTGTATAAAAACAAAGGCGGGCGTGACTATAAGATACAAATTAAATTGTACGTATGTAAACAATAACGTAAGACATATGTAAGCAAATCCATTGGTGTGTATAACATATATATTATATATATATATATATATATATATATATATATTATACACAGATGAAAATCAAGGGTATAAATATAGTACAATACAAAAAGGTTGCATTACAACCTTCTCATTCAAACTCCCAAGCCACCTTCTCTCTCGATGTTGCTGACTGACTGCACCCCAACAACTAACAACCGCACGTATTTCTTTGCATATTTTGTTATTATAGCATTGTGCACACAAATACAAGCACGCGTGTAAACATTATTATCATACGCGTAAACACAGATAGTGAGCATTTGTCACAACATTGCGTGCACTCACCACACACACGACACACACTCAAATCACACACATAAATAAGCAAATGGGAATAACACACAAACACACATGGACCATAACACAAAGACAAATATGGTTCACTGTTTCAATCTTGAGTCGTGTAATTATCATTGGCTATGAAGGACATAGTGAAGAATTCGAGACTGTTCATAACAAGTAACATACTGCAATGATATTAGACATGTTTATGTCAAAACTAGTAAAAATGAGTTAGCTGCTATACAGCAATGTTAAATATTAGACATGTTTATGTCAAAACTAGTAAATGACTTGGCTGCTAATCATGTCTTTTACTAACCAGAAGAAGAAATTCAAAGAATCATTAGAATGAGCTTAACTAAAATTATTAATTTTAAAAAATACACATTAGCTCCAATACCATTTACCAAATCAAATCAAATCTTTTTAATTGAAAGACTATCAGATTTTGTAAATTTTATTCTAAACTGATAAGGTGGCTACTTCATCAAAAACATTTTTTTTGAGTCTACAAAAATGAACGCACAAGTAAAATAAAAAAACAAAAACAATCAACCTTGTATTTTTTCAGCAGAGTTGTTCCATTGGCCTGTTTATCATTGACCAAACTAAAAAAACAAAAGAAATGTGAGACTGAGAGCCTATTCAATTCACTCACTCAATCATACTTGTCATGATGGGAAGAACAAGCAAATATCCTATGTTGAAGTAAAGGGGTACAAGTCATATCTTACAAGTTAAATTAAATCATAATAATAATGCATTTAATAATATTAATAATGATAACAACAACAAGAATAAAAGAAAAAATGACAATCGTCATCATCATCCTCATGAGTAGAATAAACCGTTACCCCCTTTTCCCGATACACACCACTGTGTGTGTAAGTGTGAATGCTACAAAGCTAAGAGTAAAGTGAAGCCAAAATTTGGTTACCACAATAATAACAATTCAATCTGACAAAACCCCAAAAAGAATTGAGGAAGTTCCAGATTTTCAAACAACTCCAGGTGATTCGATTTGTACGTTTTATTGAAATTTACCCTGTCCACCATATGTGGTAATCTCAGGGTGAATAGAGGGAAATTCTAGAGACAATTTCTCCTCCTCATTTTTGTCTTACGACACATCACAACCGCATGTTTGACATTCTACTGGAAGTAAGATCTTGGAGAGTATTGATTATTGATTCCTACCGTTATGAGTGACCAGGAACGTTACCATCAAAAGCCGGATATCGAAAGCTCTGAGCCAGAGTTGTTTCCTCATGAACACACTAAGGCGTGATGAAAAACTGTCAGGAAGGCATTGTCACCATGGGACAATAATGACATATTCGTACTGTCACAATAAGTGACGAGTAATGGATTGAGTCACAAAGTAACAAGGGACAAATTAATAATAAAAAAAGAACAAATTCGCTCTACTCTAAAAGCAGTATGGAATTTTTGTTTTTTAAATGACTACGACGATGAATTCAATTCAGGTCGAAGGTCATTCATAAAGCAGGAAACGATTGGAGAAAATGTTGAAAAAATTGCAATTTCCGCATAATAGACGGTAATTAGTGTCATGGCAATGACAAACACAGTATTGATGATTGAAGGCTCAGTTTACTAGCTACATAGTCATAGTAGTGATAACAATAATAACACAATATTAGAAATAATAATAATAATGCTAAAACCAATCAGTAAAAAATATAAATATTAATGATGATGATGACAATGCTGAGAAAAAGAATGAGAACAAGAAAAGGCAGAAGAAGAAGAAGAAGACGCAGAAGAAAAAAAGCGTTGAAGAAGAGGAATAGGAAGAACAAAATAATGAAGACAAAAAGAACACAAACGAAAAACTAGAACAGGAACAAGGATGAGAATAGTGAATAGATAACTATTTTACAACTCCCATAATTAAACAAGGAGGGCGGCTTGATCAATATAAAACAATATCAAATGAGCTTCCAATAGAAAAAAAACCACAACATAATAAACAAAAACAATACAAAAACAAACACCAAAGCAAACAAGTCACAACTGGCAAAAAGACACAACACGTTGCATAGTAACCAGAGTGAAAATTTGATTGTTCTCTCACAGGTTGTCCACCAGACGCAATCTGGCCAATACATCAAGACGGGAAAATTTCTGGCCGAATGTCCTCTTGAAGAAAACATAAAGAGTTGTTTTTATGTACGACGAGACCGGAATTTGAAACAGGGCATGAAAGTTAGAATGTACTTTTTGGAAACAAAAATCTCTAAAATAAATTTAAAAAATAGGATTCTTCCTTTTAACGACTTCTCTGCCCAGGAGACAAGAGCATAGCAGTGCCGGGGGAGAAAATTGACGATTTACCTTCTGAAGGAAGGAATGTCATTCAAACAATACGCTAGTGTTTTATGCAGTTATATCCCTTTGATCACCCAACAAACCCATTGACACATGTCATGTAATAAGCCTGTAAATTCTCTGTGCATATGGCATCTAGCGTGCACAAACTGGCCCCTAGGAATTTACAGATAGACACATGGCAGTGAAGGCGGTTTGTAGATCCGTCTTCCCACAACAATCAGATTTGTCTACATCAGCATTGTAAGTTTTCATTACGTCAATCTTCAGACACACACACACATAGAAGATCGCTTTTCAATTGAAGGGGCCATTTCAATAGTGTGCCTGTCACAATTACGTCATTTAGAGAAGAAATGTCAAAAAATCATGGATATTGGCACTGTTGGGAGTTCCAAGTTTCGAAATGGCTGTAAATGTGATGTATTTTCATCATATCACTTACACACTTTTCAGGAAGGATGATTTCCTTTTATTCCCTAGGATTATCTCTGTGTCGCGTTTTACACGAAAATGAATAGGGGCACACTATTGAAATGACCCCTTCAATTTATAAACAAAAAAAATATAGAAAGAATGAAAGAGGGTTCAAAGGAACTCATTCACACACTAATGTGAAACTATGACAACACTTCTAATCCTCAAACCCATTTACAACAAAAACTAAACCAAACGTCATTGATGAGCTTACATATTCTGTGTATCACATTAAAAAATTATTTCATATTTTAAAGAAAAACCGCCCCCAGACAAATCTTGTGGTGGAGAAGAAAAAAAAGGCCAATTATGGCTATTGAAAACGTTTGCAATAAATTAAAATAAAAATGTTCACGGCTTAAAACATGAAAACAAACCAAAAAACAATACCCCCAAAATCTAAAAACGAGATACTGAATTTTGACATTATGTGGATAAGTCAAAGACTAGGTCATGTTATATTCACAGGCCTACCAACACCCTAGCGTGACAAATTCAACATTACGATCAAAGACGAAAACACTGTCGTCTTCCAACAGACACTATATAATATACACTAAGACTTTGAGTTTTTCTCAAAAGATAAGACGTTCCAAAGCCCATTTGACTCGCTCCATCAGTTGCACACCTGTTTTCTTCCCCCGCCGCAAGCCATCCTGATGTATCCGCCTGAAGGCGACAGTCGGCCAACCAGCCAAAAGAATCGTTGAAATCAAAATGCCTGAGGATAAAAATTAAAAAAAATCATTAGGAATGAGACATCTGTATCTAGTACTTTTCATAGATTTGCTTTATTGAAATTTACTTTGTCCACTATATTTCCCTCCATGGATAATAAACTGCATTCAATTCATTTCACATGCAGTGATCCCAAAGTGAAAGGAAAGAAGTATGACATACCAGCAACGCCCGCAAGTCAACCACACCTTCACAGAAAATGAGAAACTCATTACTTCCCAAACAATATAAACGTTCAACTCTTTTCTTGTGTTGAAATTTTGTATTTTAAAATTTTGTTCATAAATTTCTGAAAACAACACAAACAAGAGAAAACACAGATACATCCACACAAAAAAACAACCCCAAAAACAAAACAAAAGAACTCTAAAATAAAATAAAACTCAAACAAAAAATAATAATAAACAAAACATCCAATGAAAAAGCCGTCGCTGATCAGTTCCTGTCTGCGTATAAAGCCATTTTGTAACAGTTAAAAGGCTTGAATTCTTTCTCAAACATCTCAATACAACTTTCTCCGTCATCTCCATGATATATCACTCAAATTCAACGAATTACAATAACTTAAACTGTCTTATCCACGGTGGTGAACATTCCCTCCCTCGTTTTTCATAGAGCAATCTTTTAAGTCTTACTCAGAGGTTGTCATGTGTTCCATGCACAGGTAACGACTGGCAGTTGCCACGTATTCATATGTCATGTGTTCCCTGCACAGGTAGCGACTGGCAGTTGACACGTATTCATGTCATGTGTTCCATGCACAGGTAGCGACTGGCAATTACCATGTATTCATGTGTCATGTGTTCCATGCACAGGCAGCGCCTGGCAGTTATGACATATTCATATAAGTGGTTTTTTATAAGCGGTGAGCAACGTATTACAAAAACAGAGGGGGGGGGGGGGGAGCTGTGTGACTCTACGGGCATTTCTGCTTAAAGAGAACTTTCCTTTAATTGAAAATTGCTACCACAAGCAGTAACCTCCCAAGTTCCTTCAAGGCCATTATGTCCCATAGAGTTGGAGCCCATCCCAGTTTCTGTAGCACGAAGTGGAACAGGTGATAGTAATCACATCCTAGACGGGACATAAGTCTGATGCAGGTTTTTAATCCCAAGTTAGTACTTGTACCCATTTGTACGTGGGCTGAGTGGGAAAATGCGTGTTGAGTGTCTTTTCCAAGGAACACAACGTCCGGCCTAGCCTTGCTAGAATTTGAACTCGGGGTCTTATTATCCCAAGTCCGACAGCCTAACCACTTGGCCATCAAGTATATATATATATTAAAACAGAAAGAAAAACAAATGAAAAGATCTTACGTTGTCATTGCAGTTTCGGGGGCAAGGGAGTGTCTTCCACTTAAAACCACATACCCTGTCTTGACTAGGTATTAGCTGATCTTACCTCAGGTAATGGATCCAAATCAATGCCCAGTTTTCTGGGCCTCCTTGGCAGCATGGATTAATGGAACTAGGCTTGCCAGCGGTTTTGCTAGTCGCAAGAAAGGATGCTGGGTAGGAAAAGAAAAACAGGAAAAAGAAACGTAACGGGCATCTTTAATATGAGGTCATTCAGGAAAAAATTCCCAGCAGAGGAAAAAGCCAAAATAAAAGAAAACGCTAATTTGTAACCCTTGCCTTTTGGTTGTTATTGACGGCAGCGAGTAGCACACTTAATTTCAAAAGATGTTTGGTGACTTTGTACAAAGCGCATTAAAAAGTCTTACATACAATTTTCTTTTTATATGAAAAGAAACAAAACAAAAACAAATGAGAAAAAAAATTGCAAAGTCAAACTTCTTATCTACTTGCCCAATTCCTCTCCCCTATAATCACTTACTAATCAGATGTGAAAGAGTGAAAGGAAGGAAACAGCAAGGTGAAAATCAGACGTGAAAGAAAAGAAACAGCAAGGTGAAAATCACATGTGAAAGAGTGAAAGAAAGAAACAGCAAGGTGAAAATCACATGTGAAAGAGTGAAAGAAAAGAAACAGCAAGGTGAAAATCACATGTGAAAGAGTGAAAGAAAAGAAACAGCAAGGTGAAAATCACATGTGAAAGAGTGAAAGAAAAGAAACAGCAAGGTGAAAATCAAATGTGAAAGAGTGAAAGAAAAGAAACAGCAAGGTGAAAATCAGATGTGAAAGAGTGAAAGAAAAGAAACAGCAAGGTGAAAATCAGATGTGAAAGAGTGAAAGAAAAACAGAAAAATCAGATGTGAAAGAGTGAAATGAAAGAAACAAAGGTGAAAATCAGATGTGAAAGAGTGAAATGAAAGAAACAGCATTGTGAAAATCAGATGTGAAAGAGTGAAAGGAAGGAAACAGCATTGTGAAATTCAGATGTGAAAGAGTGAAAGGAAGGAAACAGCAAAAATTCAGCATTGTGAAAATCAGATGTGAACGAGTGAAAGGAAGGAAACAGCATTGTGAAATTCAGATGTGAAAGAGTGAAAGGAAGGAAACAGCATTGTGAAAATCAGATGTGAAAGAGTGAAATGAAAGAAACAGCATTGTGAAAATCAGATGTTAAAGAGTGAAAGGAAGTGAAATTCAGATGAAAGAGTGAAAGGAAGGAAACAGCATTGGGAAAATCAGATGTGAAAGAGTGAAATGAAAGAAACAGCATTGTGAAAATCAGATGTGAAGAGAAACAAGGAAAGTGAAAATCAGATGTGAACGAGTGAAAGGAAGGAAACAGCATTGTGAAAATCAGATGTGAAAGAGTGAAAGGAAAGAAACAGCATTGTGAAATTCAGATGTGAAAGAGTGAAAGGAAAGAAACAGAACCTCCCAGGAGCACCCGCCAACCCCCAGTTTAAAAGTATCAGCGAATCAGAAAGAGGCTTTCCTACCTTGAGCAGTTCTGAAGCGGAGCATCTCTTGTCCACATCCACGTCAAGACATTTGTCAAGGAAATCCTGGAAGACTGGCGACAATTTGCTTTTCTCTTTGATTTCTGGTTTGCCGTTGGTAGCAATTAAATACAAGGCCTGCAAGGTGACAGGGGGGAGACGGGGGCGGGAAGGGTTAAATTGGTATACAGATGCATATATAAAGGCAGCCTACCAAATATATTTACTTCGTTAACATTCCCTGTCAGGATTAAAATTGTTAGTTTTGCCATAATAAAACGTAAAATACAAATTGGAGAATGTATATATATATAAACAACGTTTGCCTCAAAGTAACAGTTTTTCTTGTTTCTTTATATCTCTTCTAAAACAACAAATCTGTCAAATTATATATATAAATATATATATATATATCTCAGCAAGGTCTAGATTAAGCATATACGAGCCATCAGCCAAGATTTAAAAAAAAAAAAAAGAAAGGAGGAAAATCCCATGGCTGGGTTAAAAAAAAAGACAAAACAAAGTGAAAGGTCTGTTGGACGTTCACAATGCTTGAAGAGACAAGTATAGTGGATGACTGGCCAGACAGAGAAATTATTTTTAGCTGAAAAGTGGAACCTAGAGCTGTCCTTGCTCGATTGGGCGCAGTATAATAAATAATCTTCATTGTTATTATTATTATTATTATTACCTAGGATTGAGTCGCCCAAAAAAGGTAAGATTGTATGATATACGGCAAACTTAACACGAATAAAAGCTTTCATTCTGTGAAGTGATTTAAGCAACATTTTAACAAAGAAGTTTAATGTGTTTTGTGGATTTGCGGAGAGCAACATTTTAACAAGAGACAGACAATCAAAGATAGAAAAAGATGACAGCATGAGATAGAGAGAGATAGAGACAGAGATGACAGACAGAGATAGAGACAGAGACAGACAGAGAGAGAGAGAGAGAGAGAGAGAGAGAGAGAGAGAGAGAGAGAGAGAGAGAGAGAGAGAGAGAGAGAGAGAGAGAGAGAGAGAGAGAGAGAGAGAGAGAGAGAGAGAGAGAGAGAGAGAGAGATGGAGAGAGAGGAGAGAGAGAGAGAGAGAGAGAGAGAGAGAGAGAGAGAGAGAGAGAGGAGAGAGAGAGAGAGAGAGAGAGAGAGAGAGAGAGAGAGAGAGAGAGAGAGAGAGAGAGAGAGAGAGAGAGAGAGAGAGAGAGAGAGAGAGAGAGAGAGAGAGAGAGACATATGGAAGGAGGGAGGGAAGGAGCGTAAAGTGTGATGAGATTTGGTTTGACTTGTAGCATTAGAGAGAGACTCACCCGCAGCGGGTTTTCATTCAAGTATGGTGGTTCTCCTCTATCATCTCAATGGCCATGATCCCCAAACTCCAGATGTCGACCTTGGGGCCATACTGCTTCCTGTTGGGTGGGGGTTGAAAGAACGACGTGAAGAAATATAAAAGTGAATAAATCAACTGACAAATACATTTAAAGGAACGGTTAAGAGCTCATATTAAGTGAAAATGGAAGTTGGAAAATAAATGTTCGATTTTTTTAGACAGTCAAATAAAAGGTATATATGAGGGGATGAGATGCAAAAACCGCTATATCCAAAAAAGGTACCTTGAGAAAATCAAGTTTGTCTTCCCTTAGCTCTAAATAAATCCCAATCAATGTGATGTTTAGAGCAGAATTATAAAAGGATATAGTCAGTTTTGAACGAAAATGATTTCATCAACAGAAGACTCTTCATTCAAAGTCAGAGATGGTGATTAACACTCACGATATGTAAAAATGGCGCATAGCAGGTTTTGCATCACACCCCTCACGCATATATTTATTCATGCTCTGAACCAGTGTTGCTATGATTACAACTTCACCACACTACCAATTGCACTACAACACTTCTATGTGTCAACATGATACTTTATAAATCATGTAACTTGGGAAAACAACTGCTGGCTATTTAACTCGTTGTTTTTCAGTCATAGCTAGATTACCTCTGTCTCAAAATCTTACATTTGCAATCCACCCAAATATTGATTTTACCAACATCTACAGCTGAGGCCTAGACTGCCATGTAAACAGCCAAGGGATCTTTAATATGCACCAAGTGTTGTGATCTGCACACGGCATCTCCTATTTATCGCCTGGCTCAGAGGGACTAGTGTCGATCAACTAACCTGGACCAGGGGGTAGGTTTTACCCGAAAAAGTCAAGAAAATATTTCAGCCGTCGGGCTCGAACCCCAACCTCTCATTTCAGAGGCTGACACCTTGCCTCTGGACTATCGAGTCCCAGAAGAGATAAATATGATATGTATACAACAAAAAAGAAAAGAAAAACCAATTGTCGGCTCAGAATTAAGATGTCCCAACTACACATAAACCCATGTTAAAAAATTTTTTTCTCTAAGCTGGAAAGAGAATCTGACGGTGGGGACAAAAAAAATGCAAGTAAAATTTGCGATAAACGTAGGCCGCATTCTTCTTACAATTTTTTCGGTGAGATAGAACAATTATTGATGAGTGTGAATTTGATTAGTTCTATGTTGATTGTAACTCAAAAATCGCCAAAATGGGCAGTTAAGACAATATCCTCTGAGCTGACGCATTGTTTAAAAAAAATTATCAACAGTCTCAAACCTGGTCACAACTTCAGGAGCCATCCAATAGGGGGTGCCCACCATGGTGGACCTCTTGCTTTGTTCTGGTGACAGCTGGGCACAGAAGCCAAAGTCAGCTGTGGGGGAAATGACGGTGAAATTGAAAAAGGGCTTACAATGTGTAATAAAATTGCTTGTGTTTATTTGTTTCATTGCAATTGAACGCATCCACCATAAGCGGTGACATCAGGGTGGACTAAGAGAAAAGAGCAAGATGGATGAAAGATAGGAGAAAGAGTGAAAGGAAAGAAGTAGGCTCTATCAGCAGCGACCTCAAACCACCCACAGTTATGCTGAGAAGAGGAAACAAAGTGCAAAAAGACAGCAGACAAAGGACAACAGAAAAAGAAAAACGAAAGACAAATGAAACCAAACTCGGAGTAAAACATCAACCTTTCTTTCTTTCTTTATCAGTTCCCATTCTACCGTTCGGTGTATGGATTCAGATGCCCTAGTTGATTTTTCTCCAGGATGTCCTGTCCTGGCATTTTCTGATTCCTTCCAAAAAAATTAAATTTCTATCCTTCAATGCATCTTTTATATCTTCTTCCCACTTTCTCCGAGGTCTGCCTTTTGGTCTTTTACCTTGGGCTTTGGCATTGTATACTGATTTAGCTATTCTATTGTCCTTCATTCTGTTTACATGCCCAAACCATCGCAATTGATTTGTTTCTATCTTAATTTTTATGTCCTCTACTTCGGTTTGATCTCTTATTGTTGTGTTTCTGATTTTGTCTTTTAGTTTTCCCTACTACTCTTCTTAGATATTTCATTTCAGCTGCCTGTACTCTACTGTATTCTCTACTGTCTAAGGTTCAGGTTTCGCTGCCATAGAGGATTAGTTTTCCCTCTGAGTTAATCATTACTCCTAGGTAATTGTAGCTTTGAACTTGTTCTAAATACTCCCTGCCCAATTTAAGATTTAGTGTTTTAGCTTTCCTAGTTACTAGCATTGTTTTGGTTTTCTTTACATTCACTCTCATCCCTCTTTTATTTAGTTCATTGTTCACAATGTTGATATTCGACTGAAGGTCACTTTCTGATTTTCCAAACAGAACTAAATCATCAGCAAATGAAAGCATTGATACATTTACTGATTTGAGCTTCCACATACCTACATTCATTTTCTTCCTTTTTGAGGATGCCTGTGCAACTAAATTCATAAATGTGATAAACAAAAGAGGACTTGGATACAACCATGTCTTACCCCTATATCTACATCAAATTCTGCAGATATGTTTCCAGCTACTCTCCTGCACATGTTGGTTTATTGTAAAAACTTTTAATGGCTTCTATTAAATTTTGCTCTACATTGTGTTGTTTTAAGGAATGCCATAGTTCGTCCCTCCTCACAGTGTCAAATGCCTTTTCTAAGTCAATAAAACACAGGTGCAAGTCAATGTTTCTCTCAAGGAATTTTTCTATTATTGGTCTAATTGTAAATATGTGGTCTTGTACACTGTTTAAAAATAGCAAAAGACATAATTTTATAGAAATGCTTCAAAATTATGTTTTATCAAACCGGCTAAGTTGCGCTTTCATTTTTCACATCGGCACAAAACAGCCAAGTGAGTTTTCAACTGAACGGGTCGGCAAGGTACAAATGGTTGAGTGCTCGAATTTTTTATGTCTCAAAACGGGGATGTCCAAGAAGTTATATTAAATCAATTTCATGCAAAAAAATAATTAGCTCATTCAAACAAACATCCCATCCATCTCATGTGTGCAAAATGTTATGAGTTAAAACCAACTTTCAAGAGAATTATTCAGTTTTTTGTCTCTCCTCTAAAATTAGTCTTTTTCAACTTGGCTGGTTTGTGGTCAACACCATCGATATAATTTTTTTTGAGAGAAATAGCACAGGTTTAAAATCCTGAAAATATTTTATTTTAAAGCTCCCACATGAACATAAGAGGTCCTAAATAACACGACAGATTTCTGTCACTTGACAAGATGAGCAATACAAAGTATGGGAGATGTGAAATCAGAGATAGCATATCGGCGGTGAAAGTCGCAAACTGTGTAAGTCTAAAATTAGCAACGCCTGTTTTTCTTGCTTTTTTCACATTAGGAAGCTCCTATGCTTTGTCTAATTAAGATTCCGTGGCACAAGAAGCAGTATAACCTGTATAATAACCATATGTGCAATCCGTGGGCCTCGATTTTGACACTTGAAAAATGTGAATTTCTGTGAAAATCAATTTAACCGCACAGCATCTTTGAAACAAAAATTTTCTCAAAATTTCCAAAATTGTACATATATACGGTTTGCGACTTTCGCCATCGATATGATGGAAAATACATAATCAGAGAGAGCAGAGAGTGTGTATGTATGAATATATCGACTCACTCAGCTTGACGCTTCCGTCCATGCCTAGCAGAATGTTGTCACTCTTGATGTCTCTGTGAATCACCTGGTTGTCGTGTAGAAACTCCAAGGCTTGAAGACACTGGCAGGAAACAACAAAATCAAGCAGACCGTTCTTACTGTGTTTTACAAAAGTCAAATGTAACTAGCTCAACTTACTCAACCCTAATACTGACTGATGTTATCTGTATCATTTCTGCAACACTTCAGCCCAAATGTCGATACTACTGAAATAGAGCTTCCCTTTGCTCTAGGAGAATCCATTCGTTGAAATGAAATAAAACAAAATACGACATGAAAGTAGAGGCTCTTCGCTCATACGGAAATTAAGTAAAATTTTGTAACAATTAACTCTGAAATCATGAGGGAAAAGAACAAAAATCATAAGAAAGAAAAGACAGGTTGACTTACCTCTCTACAAACAGCAGCGATTTGTCCCTCATCCATACACGTTTCCGTCACAACGTCGGTCAGAGAGCCCCAGCCAAAAACTCCATCACCACCTGTACATAGAGATAGAGAAACGAACATAAAAATCTCTGTCAAGTACAGCATGGTTAAAATGTTACACCAATTTTCATTGAGCCTACACAAAATTGTGATATAATGTTTTATCCTGTAATTATCAAAATCCTCTATATCAAAGAATGCATGACTCTCTATTGCACCATTTTTCAAGGAAACCCACTCAAAATTGTGACATAATTTTCATCCATTAGGAAAGAATTTTTTACTATGAGATTTTAGAGTTTTTAGAGTGAATGTAGATAATTAGAGTGAATGAGGATAAGTAGAGTGAATGTAGATACGAGTTCTGCATAGAGTTTCTAGAGTGAATATGGATATGTAGAGTGAATGTAGATACGTAGATTGAATGTGGATGCGAAGAGTGAATGTAGATACGTAGAGTGAATGTGGATACGTAGAGTGAATGTGTATACGTAGAGTGAATGTAGATACGTAGAGTAAATGTAGATACGAGTTCTGCATAGAGTTTCTAGAGTGAATGTGGATACGTAGAGTGAATGTGGATACGAGTCCTGCATAGAGTTTCTAGAGTGAATGTGGATACGTAGAGTGAATGTGGATACGTAGAGTGAATGTGGATATGTAGAGTGAGTGTGGATACGTAGAGTGAACGTGGATACGCAGAGTGAATGTGGATACGAGTCCTGCATCATTTAGGTACATACCCACAACTCTTCCCCTACTAAATAGCTGTCCAAGTAGTTGACTATATTTGGGTTCTGGTTTTCCCTCATGACCAAGATCTCGTTGATGATGAGTTCCTTCTTGGGTTGCTGGGACAGGTTCATGGTCTTGATGGCCACCTCTCTACCCGTCGCCACTTCTACGGCAATAAACACCGTACCGAAGCTCTGAAAATTTAAAAAAAGATAAAAAGATAAAGACGGATTTATTATAGGCCGTATTCCCGCACAAGTGCAGGCTCACCGACTGTACATAATTTGTTTACCCCCAGCAGGTCATTTCATTCAAAGTCCTTCTCAACTCCCGCGGGAGGATACAGTACACAAACCTGCTAGCTGGGTACTCATTCACACCTGAGTCAAGTGAGGAAAACAGAGTGAACTACCTTTCCTAAGATGACAACGTCGTGAAATAAGGCAGCTGTGCCAGGCGTGGGGCTTGAACCGTTGTCGTCCTGATTACGGTTCAGCTATAACAACTCATGGGACAGGAAAGGAAGAGAATTGAGTAACCGAATAAAAGGGAAACAGTAAAAACGATGAGATTTTATTTGTCTCATGGGAATTTATCCAGTGCACCATTTGCTGTGACTGTGACCTCAGGGTGAATTAAGAGAAACCTGCAAGATAAATGACAAGTAAGAGAGTGAAAGGGAAATAGGGCTTTGATTTGATTTGATTTGATTTGATTTGATTTGATTTGACACACATCCACAACTAAGGTGATCTCAGGGTTTTGGTAGGATTTTAAATTTTGCCCGGACTGCCCTCCCTATAAACAGCCAGGGGATCTTTAACGTGCACAGAGCATTGTCATTTGTATATGGGACCTCCTTTTTATAGTCAGTCTCCGGTGGGACTAGGTGTTGATCCACCTTCGTGGACCAGGTTTTTTACTCTCAAACTAGTGCGCTTGTATCCATTTGCTCCTGGGTTGAGTGGGGGGGAAATGTATGTTTACGTCTTTCCCAAGAAACACAATGCTAGAACTTGCTTTGCAAGGATTTGAACCCCATCCCAAGTCTGACAGCCTAACCATTTGGCCACTGACGCCACATCAATTCACAATGTAATTCAACTACTTTCAAGCGCATCTCAATAAAATAGAATGGTAAGAGTGCAACAACCCACTTTTCTTTAACGTTTAGCATTGAATTAATAACATTCCAGCATAATATTCTTTACAGACTGAGCTTCCCGTTTTAACCTCTCCGACCTGAGAATGAAAAATCTGACGCATTTTTGACTTTGCGGAGACCCTGAAAGAAAGAAAGGTGGAAGGCAATAATCTATAGTGACTCACCCCTGTCCAATCTTCTCCATCTTGGTGTACTTCCTGTTGGGGTCACCTATTGACACGATGGTGCGTAGTTTCTCCATGATTTCCTCACTGGTCATCTTGGCTTTCTTTGGCTTCTCTGCTTTGTTGTCGGAACCCACGTCGTTACTCTTGTCGTCTTGATCTAAAGGTTTTGTGTACTAAATGGCCACAAATAAAGGAAAAGAAGATGATGATGATGAAAAGAGGAAAAATATTTTTAAAATCCTTTGAAGGATTTCAGTAAGGTTGTGGGTTAAAGCCCAGATGGTTGAAATAGTTTGTAAACGCATTAATCTCAATTTCCATGTGTGCGTAAAACTTGATGTGTAAATAATGATGACATGGAAATTAAACTATGGTGTGTCCATGTGTGCGTGATGCGTTATGTGTGATATACCGTAGTTAAATTTTCCTGTAATCTTTTTTTTATGCATCATGTATTACACATCACGCATTACATTCACATGGAAACAGGGCTTTAGGAGAAGCTTAACGTTAGTCAAGTTTGTGTATAAATTCATCCGTGGCCGTTACGCCCCATTGCACTAGAGTTTGAGTGTTAAGCGTCTTCAAGGTGTCCAACAACAAGTCAACTGAAAATTTCCTACCTCAACAGAAAAAAATCCTACATAGGAAATGAAATACTCTCCGGCCAGAAAGCGGAGATTTCAATGCATTATTGTCAATTCAAAATCATAAGTGAATGACTTTCTAGCTCATCTGAAGCTCTTCAGATCAATGATATATTTATACATGTCCAGCTGCTAAAATACCACACAAGCTCTTCAGATCAATGATATATTTATACATGTCTAGCTTCCAAAATACCACAAAGCTCTTCAGATCAATGATATATTTACGCATGTCTAGTTGCCAAAATACCACACAAGCTCTTCAGATCAATGATATATCTATACATGTCCAGCTGCTAAAATACCACACAAGCTCTTCAGATCAATGATATATTTATACATGTCTAGCTTCCAAAATACCACACAAGCTCTTCAGATCAATGATATATTTACACATTTCTAGCTTCAAAATACCACACAAGCTCTTCAGATCAATGATATATTTATACATGTCTAGCTTCCAAAATACCACACAAGCTCTTCAGATCAATGATATATTAACACATTTCTAGCTTCCAAAATACCACACAAGCTCTTCAGATCAATGATATATCTATACATATCTAGCTTCCAAAATATCACACAAGCTCTTCAGATCAATGATATATTTACATTTCTAGCTTCCAAAATATCACACAAGCTCTTCAGATCAATGATATATTTACACATTTCTAGCTTCCAAAATATCACACAAGCTCTTCAGATCAATGATATATTTACACATTTCTAGCTTCCAAAATTTCACACAAGCTCTTCAGATCAATGATATATTTACACATTTCTAGCTTCCAAAATATCACACAAGCTCTTCAGATCAATGACAAATGCTTACTATGGATTTAGTTTTATCCGGCCTCGTGGCTATAGGCGGAGGAGGGCTGTCTTCTTCCTCCTCGTCCCCATCAGCAGATACTGTTGGACTAGAGTCTTGTTTGGTCTGAAACGGGACAACAACCAGCAATCAAGGTCTTTTCATAAAATCATTCAAAAACATTTGAAAAACAACAAACAAAACAACGCTTGCCTTAATATCAATGATAAAGGATCGGCACTTTAAAATCCTTGAGTTTTACGGAGTAAACCGCAACCAACTGTGGTTGATGTCCATATTTAAGGTGAACAATAAGATACTTTGATACATAATCAGGTTGATCATAAGTAATAAAAATTCAAATGCCAGAAGAATCCCAATGTGGATGTATTTCATGTCATTTAATTAAATTTTAAAATTCCTTCAAAGCCACTACGGCCCATCGAGCCAGAGTTTATTCCTGTTTCTGTAGCATGAAGTGGAAGAGGTGATAACAATCTACTCCCGGGCAGGACGCTAGTCTGTCGCAGGTTTTTACTCCCAAGCTAGTGCTTGTACCCACTTTGCATCTGGGCCGAGTGGGGAAAAAATGCGTGTCTTTCCCAAGGAACACAACAGAAGTAAAATGGCAATAAATAAGAGAGAGTAAGATTAATCTCAATTTTGTTGTTTAACTTCCTATTCCTTCTACATTCATGTGCCTTTGGAATCCACTTTTGAACTTCCTCAAGCATTCCCTGAGAGCCACTTTGACCCCTGGAGTGTATTTCTAAAACTTTATAGACCGTTATGAAACAAAAATACCCAATCAAAATTAGTTTAGCCTGTGTTATATGTATGTTTTGAACAACTGTATGCTTTGAACAATTCATAAAACTCCATAAGATGAGAAAATCACATGAATGGGAAAGGATATTTTTATTTATTCACAGGCTTAATTTCATTCTAAATTTTTTTCAGGAAACAGACTAAGGTTTAAAAATCCACACTATCCCTGTTTAAAAAAACCAAACAAAATAAACACAACACAGGCAAAAAAAACAAATAAACAAGGATCCCCCCCCCCCCCCAAAACAACCCTAACCCCTGTGACATATCTTCCAAAATAAAAAAAAATTAAAAAGTTAAATAAACAAAATTCCTTAAATCACACCCGTCACTTCTCTCTGCCAACCCCCCCCCCCCCCCCCCAACCCCAAAAAAAACCCCCACCAAATACTTGACAAATGGCAATCAAAATAATACATTAAAAAAGTGATGTTACCTGAGATAAAATCACTCTGGCAGACAATTTATCTGAAAGATTGGACTTGGATGAGCTGGAACCTGAACAAAATGGGAGGAAAACAAACAAACAAAGATAAAAAAAATTATGAATACAATTCAAACTTTACATCAAACTTTGATGTTTGAACACTATTTCGCAAACCTTACATCAAACTTTGTGATGTTTGAACACTATTTCGCAAACCTTACATCAAACTTTGTGATGTTTGAACACTATTTCATAAAACCTTACATCAAACTTTTGATGTTTGAACACTATTTCGCAAACCTTACATCAAACTTTGTGATGTTTGAACACTATTTCGCAAACCTTACATCAAACTTTGTGATGTTTGAACACTATTTCACAAACCTTACATCAAACTATTTGATGTTTGTACACTATTTCACAAACCTTTCATCAAACTATTTGATGTTTGTACACTAAAACTTTACATCAAACTATTTGATGTTCATACACTATTTACATCAAAACTTTACATCAAACTATTTGATGTTCATACACTATTTAAAACTTTACATCAAACTATTTGATGTTAGTACAAACTTTCAAACATCAAACTATTTGATGTTTGTACACTATTTCTACCGCAAAAACCTTACATCAAACTTTGTGATGTTTGCACACTATTTCGTTCTCCCCATTGACCTCGTTGTCTAAGATAAGAATCAACTTAAAACGTTGCATAATGTGTTTCCCATTTCTTCAAATGAAGTTTCCAGTAACGCTACTTATTATCTTATTATGATACACAAAACAAAGTTTCTCGCATTTAATAAAAATAATAATAATAGTAAAAATAGTAATACTAATGAGACTACTTACATTAAAGATAATAATGATAACGATATTTGTCCTTTTTATTACGCTTCTCCACGTCCAATATCTCAAAGTGTATTACATACACCGTCAAATGAGCAACATAATAGTGTTAGCAGTATAAAAATTTCACAGAAATATGTGAATCTAAAGAGATAACCAGGGTACCTTTATAAAGGTTTATTAAATATATTATATAATATACGGTGATTAACAGTATATTACAAAAACCATTCACAGAAACAATGCTCATGCTAACAATATCCACCGGCCCTTAAAAGTGACATTTCTTTAAAATCCTTTCAGGTTTACATGAAGTGGCGGCCATCTTGTTTTCTATTTTCCCCTTCCTCTCCTGTGTGGCAACCCTGGTTTGTTGACATCTTTCTGACTCCATGCCAGCTGATCTTCCATCAGCCTTCACCTTCACACTAGCACACCCAAAAGGCCCTTATCTCTCTTCTTGTATTCTATTCTCAATTTGATACACAATAAAAATCAATGTCAGTTTAAAATTTCAGCAAGGCGTATGTCTGTGTCGGTTTTAGTTGGTTTAACCGCTAAGAGGTTCTCGATTTATGGTTTCTTTAAATAAAAACTCCCCACCGTGGCGGTGATCTCAGGATTTGTAACTGACTAATATTCCTCACGAGTATCTAGGTAGAGTATTTACTTTAAAGAAAGAGATTTTTTTTCATAAATATTTGTAAATATCATAAAAACACAGTCAATGTGTTAAAAATCTGTTAATATTTAGTATTCTAGATTCGTTGAAATAGTCTGATTTCTTTTTAAAAATCTGAAAACAATTTTCCAATCAGTCTCTCGAAAGAGTTTGTTATTAATGTTTCTTTCACAAAAAAATATCATTCGCATATCAACCGGATCAGAGGACTAAAGAAGTATTATCATAAAGGAATCAACGCTTACTGGGAGGTTTCATATTGAGCATAAATTTTTCATCCTGGGGTTCCTTGTGCGTGTCGTAGTATGTGAGAACATCTAGCACGGCCTGCGGGTTCTTCTTCTGTTCCGACTTGCTGATGTTTGCCGACTTGAGCAAGGTGGCCCATGACTCTGGCATGCCCTGAAATTTAAAAAATTAAGAATAAGGACATGATTGACATTTCGTATTCCTGCACTGAAGTAGGGAATACAGTAGAGTACAAATAGCTCGGAAATACATCAGAACAGTAGTAGGGAAAAATAAAAGAGATAAAATCAGAAACAACAATAAGAGATCAATTCAAAGCAGATAGCATAAAAACTAAGGTAGAAATAAATCAACCCAGATGGTTTGGGTGTGTAAATAGAACGAACGACAATAGAATAGCTAAATCAGTATATCATGCTAAAACCCAAGGTAAAAGACCAAAATGCAGGCATCAGAGAAAGTGGGAAGAAGATTTAAAGAAGTCTTAAAGCAAAGAAATCTAACTTTCACGGAAGGAAACAGAAAATGCCGGGACAGGGCAGCCTGGAGAAAGATCATTTCGGGCATCTAAACCCATACACCGGAAAGAAGAATGGGAACAGATAAAGACAGACGGATTCACCGCACAAGCACGGGATCAATAACTTTACATCATTTATCCCCAGCAGAGAAAATTTCATTACAAAATTCCTGTCAATTCCTTGGGAAGCATTCAGTAGAGCTGCCTGTTGGGCGTTTCATATCAACTTACTTTACTTTACATTTTCCTTCCTCTTATAAATGCCTCTCAGTGACGCGGATGATCTTTTTTTTTTTTTTAAGGTTTAATCGAAATGTACCCCCGTCCAACATATGCACGAATCTCAGGGTGAATTTAAAGGAAACAGCAAGATGAAAGAAGTGAAAGAGCGGAAGAGAGAAAGTAGAGAAGTAAAATCTACCAGCAGCATCCGCCAACCACCCACTGAAGATGATCTTCTTCACTGGCATACTGTCAAGGAATAATACTGCAGTAGGCCAATAACTAACGAAAAGGAATATGGAATAGAAATGAAAGACCTACAAGATAGAAAAACGGACGGGACAGAGAATTAATTGGGCGACCTACCTTTCATCAGCAACAAAAAGACAAAGAAACAATAGATATTATACAATGCTGTATGAAAATTAGTATTTCTTTGTCTCCTTGTAGCTAATGAAGGGAGGGCCACCCTGAAAACTTCTCTGTCTCGACCCATTTTCAATCTATTAGGTCTCTCATTTCTATTTCATATGGACATCAATTCAAATCTATGCAGCCCAAAATTGATAATTATAGCAATACGTAAAAATAGAAGTCAAACTATTACTATATACTACAGCACACCCTTACTACAAGTTTTACTTTTAAAGAAAAGAAATTCCTAAATCCTGGCAGCATCACATCAGAAATAAAATTTAAAAAAAACCAAAAAAGGCTAAAACGATAACAGGCTGAAGATTTTCGTTTCATTGAAATTAAGAGGAAACAGCTAGAAGAAAGGATAGTGGAAAAATGAATGAAAAGATATAGGACCTACCAGCAGTGCAGTAAAACCCCCATAACAAAAGTGAAATAATAAATTAATAAATAGATTAGTAAACAAAAAACCCAAAACAAATCAAAATACCCCCCCCCCCAGCCTTGTAACAAAAACTCAGTGTAGAAGAATTGCCAATATTATTCGGTATCATTACATTCTATATCCCCCACCCGCCCATCGCTACTGCAACATTAGTGTACAGATGTAAAACATCTTCTAAATCTCCTCTAGTCATTGCTTCCTCTCAATCATAATTTTTTCTTCTCCATTGTTTTCTTGGAACACCGCCAAGGGCAGTGAACACAGGGGGAGATAACTCCCACTTTCGTATGCCTTCATCAAGCTTTCCTTTGTGATAGCTGCGCCAGTCCTTGCCAACATAGGCTCTTACAAGCCATGGGAAATCAATACTTTCTGGACTGCTTCATGTCTTAAAGGGAGGGGGAGGGAGGGAGAGGAGGGCAGGAGAGAGAGAGAGAGAGAGAGAGAGAGAGAGAGAGAGAGAGAGAGAGAGAGAGAGAGAGAGAGAGAGAGAGAGAGAGAAGAGGTGAGAGAGACAGACAGACAGACAGACAGACAGACAGAGAGAGAGAGTATGTGTGTATATGGATCTCACCAAGCTTTGGTTGAAGGAAGTGAACTAGACATGGATGCACACACACACGTACACAAACACACTCTTTTAAAACCTACCAGCCACAGATCAATGTATATTGGCACACGTAAGGTGCTAGCTAAAAGAAAATATGACACCACTACAAGAATGGTTTTTGATTGTTTCTTTGGAATCTACCCAGTCCACCATATTCGGCGATTTCAGACTAAATTAAGAGCAAACAGCATGATGAAATGTTTTGATGAAACCAAAATTTACCTTGTCCACCATATGCAGTGATCTCATGTTGAATTAAAAGGAAAGAACAAGATGAAAGATAAGAGAAAAAGTTTGATAGGACAGAAGTAGGACCTACTAGGAGCACCCAACAACTGCCCACAACTGCAAGATGAAAGGGAAACGTGGGAAAGAATAAAAGGCAAGGAGCAAGACCTACCAGTCACACCGCCAACCACTTAAAAGAAATAAGTGGTCACTAGTCACAGATAAGATAAAAACAAACACACACACGCCTTTGTTTCTAAGATCCCCTTTTGGAGCTCAGCATTTCTCTCAGCAATGTAACACACACACACACACATGCACACTTCAATCAAATATGATACAAAAAAATTGTTTATTTATAATTTGTCTTTTAATACAAAGTCTTTCCCATTCCTTGACATTTTTAGGAAACGTTTAAAGACAGCTGTTCACATCTGCTTTTATAACAATGGAGAGGGTTCACCATGAATTGAAATGTTTGTTTATTGACAATGGAGAGGTTCACCATGAATCGAAATGTTTGTTTATTGACAATGGAGAGGGTTCACCATGAATTGAAATATTTGTTTACTGACAATGGAGAGGGTTTACCATTAATTGAAATATTTGTTTATTGACAATGGAGAGGGTTCACCATGGAAATGTTTGTTTATTGACAATGGAGAGGGTTCACCATGAATTGAAATATTTGTTTACTGACAATGGAGAGGGTTTACCATGAATTGAAATTTTGTTTATTGACAATGGAGAGGGTTTAAATATTTGTTTATTGACAATGGAATTCACCAAAAATATTTGTTTATTGACAATGGAGAGGGTTTACCATGAATTGAAATATTTGTTTATTGACAACGGAGAGGGTTCACCATGAGTTTAAATATTTGTTTATTGACAATGGAGAGGGTTCACCATGTGTCAGTTTATGATGCCATATGGTTTGATTGATTGGATTGTAAATTGTTTTGGATTTAAAAAATCTTTTTGTGCTTTTGACTGTACAGCGCCATCGAGCACCTTAGGTGGATGTCAGGCACTCTATAGCTGGGTGGGCGGTTTCTTTGTTTTATATCAAAGAAATGATATGTGGCTGAGTGGTAGGTTTTTCCCACTTTATCGAAACTTAAATCTCTCTCTCTCTCTCTCTCTCTCTCACAAACGAGATCACCTTAGGTGTGAATGTGGGTAAAATCAACTCAAAACTCTTTCTTCCAAAGTCCATCAACACGCCCGCATGCTGGGGACAGCTACGAAAATGGTTTTAAAAAAGCCTGAAGTTGACAACGGCGTCACCTACCGTAAACTCGCCTGTCAGGGGATCAAAGCCAACATGGACGGTGTGCTCAAAGTTGGAAGGGTTGGAGATGACCGGCTTGTCCATGGGTAGTTTGCCAATTTTTCCCCGCTGGAAATGAAAGCAGCGACAACAACAATAAAATAAACAGATATGTTGTAATGCATGATTCTTCATCATGATTTCTAAGCAATGAAACAGAACAAAAATTACATCCGAAAGCAAAAAAAAAACAAGCAGCAACGAAAAAGGAAATTTAAAAAAAATAGCCAGGACAGACAGGGTAGCCAGGAGAAATGCTCACCAATGGCACTGAGAGATGACAAGGCAAAGACGAGAAAGGGAGAAATAAAAGAGCAAGAGCAGACAGCTCTCCATACCTGATTTCTATAGAATGCTGCCATTGTACCCACAAAAATGAAACCAGGTGGGACTTTAAAATTAAATTTCGAAAATTGATGAAAACAAATGTTAGGTCGATGGAGAATCATAGTATGTTTAAATTATTTTATGTAGAGACTATGACAAGATAGTGACAGCCAAAACTTCCCCAATTCAATTACTAGACAAATGAAAAAAAAAGAATTCGATTACAATGCTGAGGGGGACGCTGGTCAGAGACAAGGTTTTGCCCTCTTGACCAAAAAGGCTGTGAGTTAGTGCTAAACAAGTTGAAAAATGATCTCAACTTTTTTTCGGGTAAAACTTGGTCCAGGTGGGTGGATCCTGGTCCCATTGGTCCAGGTGGGTGGATCGACATCTGCAGTCCCATTGGAGACAAAGCCATTAGTTGTTTACAGGGCAGTCCAGGCAAAATAATAAACCCTACCCAAAAATCAGGGATGTAAATGGCAAATGGAAAAAAAAATCTGAAAGTCTGAAATGTGAAACTTTTAGACACTGAACCGTAAATTAATCTCACACTAACAATAACAGCAACATGCAAAGCCATCTTTCTCAACCTTCCTGATATAACTAGAAAGGAATTCATCATTGCAATCTTTAGGTGACAGCCATTCCCACCTGAATTTGTTTCTTAGACTTAGAACTTAGATCAATCACATCTACTGGCGAATCCTGATCATTAAACCTTAAGTTTTGGCAGGTCATCTCCAATTTGTGAAATTGGCTAGATCTACATTCCGGAGCTAGCTTACCTTTAATCTAGATCTAGAGTTAGTTGTTTTGAAGATGTGCTTGTTATTATAATAGTTATAGCAAAATTATAAATCAATTCTGATTCTATTAACTATGCTACTAAGTAGATTTTAGAAATCTAACTCTAACTCGACTCAAGGTATTTTCTAGTAGTTTCTAGGCCTCTAGATAACAATTAAACTTAGCCTAAATCTAGCATAATCTAGAACTAGGTCAACAACGTGTGCGTTTATTTTCAAGATCTCTCTATTTGACTAGAATCTAGATCTCAATTTCTCTGGAATGCCGAGCAAGATATAATTTTAATCTGTTTACAAGCTAAGGCCTAGGGCTGCCAAGCCGTCATAAACAAAAATCTAGATCTAGATCTAGAATCTAGGTAACCTCACTCAAACAGATCGATCTTAATCTTGTTTAGCTCTAGATTACACTTTAAATCACAATAACCCCCAAATAGGATTATAACCTAAACTGTAAATAACGCAATAGGAAATGTAAAATGACGTAGCTTCGATTTTCCTGGAATGAAAGAATGAAAAATCATCTACCGCAGATCACATGCACAACTGAACCATACGACTGCAGAGAGGCAAGAGGTAAGTTAGTGTGTCTAAACCTGTCTAATTCTATCCCAAAATCCTTTGTGCGAAAGGCTATTTCCACAACAAATGTGTTAGTAGATTTCAGACTAAAAGGTCTGAAAGGAAATAAAGAAGGATCCGATTTTTAAACCTGAAATCATTTCGTGTGAGTAGTAGGGCCTCACAGATCAGTGTGGAAGTCATCCTGTTGTGCTAAACCATCTCACCTATTCATAACAGTGAACATAGAAGTATTTTTAGTAAAAGGGAAGAAAAGGAAACGTAAGAGAAATATATGTTAAAAGTAGTAAACCTCAAATAATCTGAAACAAGAGGAAATCTGAAAGATTTACCTCCCTGAAAAATCACCACAGCTGTACGTCCCTACAGGGCAGCCATGCCCCCTAGAACCTGAACTTATCACGGTTTCAATAGCGATAGCGACAATAATCACCCCTGACCAGGATGCTAGTCTGACGCAGCTTGTTTACGCCCAAGTTAGTGCTTGTGCCCATCTGCACCTGGGTAGGTTGGGGAAAATGCGGGTTAAGTGTCTTTCCTAAGGGAAAACAAATGCCAGACCTCATGATCCCCAAGTCCGACAGCCCCACCGACCGGCTACCGATGTCACACACCACAGTTGTGGATGCGAGTAAAATCAAATAATAAAAATCAAATCACGACGACGTTGAATCACCTTTAGTAATCTTTGTCTTCTTCCTTTCCTCTTTGCTGTCTGGCTCTTTTGGCAGTGGCTTGAAGTCTTGTAACAACGTATCCCTGTGTGAGATGAAACACAGTGAAGAAGGTGAAACATTTCACAGCCGCAAAGATAATTAATTAAAAGAGATACACAATTAATCTATGTAAGGAGTGATCATAAAGTGTTCCTTAAACGCTTTTATTTTCTAAAATTCTGTTAATTGTTCAATTTCCTCCATAGCTTATAAACTGTACATTGTTTTGATCATAGAAACTATGTCTTTATCTAGTAGCTGTAAATCTTTAATAGAAACTATGTCTTTATCTAGTAGCTGTAAATCTTTCTGATAATAGAAACTATGTCTTTATCTAATTCTAACAAGTGGCCATTATTCGGAGTAGATTTTGTTAACAGAAAAACATGACTTGAATTAAAATCAAGTCAAATAAAACTACAAAAGAATGTTTTTTGTCTTTTTCCTTAAGCATGAAGATACATCAGAGGCAAGTCCAGAGATGTACTTCACATTTTGCATGAAACCCTCCTTCCCCCGATATTTTAAACGGAAACCTATAATAGTAAGTGTATCTCAAAATGCATCAATACATAAAACAAGTATCTCACTGTTTTCCGTGGGTATTTTTGCATTATGATTAAGATTCACATTGGCCAATCATTCCATTTTGTGGGGAAATTTAAGGAAAATTGACATAGCAAACTAGGGACTAAGAAATCCCACCATTGACATTCTGAAAACAATCACCAACCAAGCTTTAATAAGATCAAACACTTCACCGTCTTGTGGCATTGTTCACACACAAAAAGTTTAAAGGGGATCAATCCTCAAGTCATAGAATTACCAAACTAGCACAAAAGTTGAATTTTATGTATAATTTCACTTTTGCAATATATGTTAACTTAGATGTGAATATATCGTAACAAAACGTTAAGTAAAATGTTTTCTGAATCGTAGCATTGGACTGAGATAGCAGTCATACCGCAAGGGCAAACATTTTTCTTTCGTTGATGATTTTGTCTTGGTGTCATGTATTATGTAGAGATTTTTTGTTTCATTGAATTTAACCCATCCACCATATGCAGTGATCTTAGGGTGGATTTAGAAGAAATAGCAAAAAGAAGGATAAGAGAAAGAGTGAAAGGTAGGAAGTAGGACCTACCAGTAACTTCTGTCAACATACCCACATTTTGTAGAGAGTAAGGGACCATTTCATGATCATTTACAACTATTTATGACCAGGTCAAAGTCAAATTTGAACGCTTACAGAGATGTCTTGGTTTCATCTGCAACAAGCTAAAGCTCAGATAGAATTTACGACTGGTCTTAAGTTCTAAAAATAGCTTTTAAGGCGTATCTTTACTTCAGCACACTTCATTTACAATAAAATGAGTCGGTTGACTTGCTTCAAGGTTACATTTCCAAATTCAACTTCCATCAAATCCTCTCAAAGGAGTATAAATGTGGGGATGAGAGAAAGGCAGGCAGAAATAAGTAAAATAGAAAGAAAATCCTTAATGAACTAACTACACATTGCCCGCCTGTTTTGTTCAAAATGTGCGACAATGTCCATTTCTTTGGAAGCTTGGAATTACTTTACTTCTTTTACACGTTAAACTTGAAAATATATTAAAGTTCTCATTTCCTTAATTATGTAAATGTCTAGAATAAAAATACTATAGATCCATATAGTTGTCATCCCTCTTCCATTTGTTCTGTTTCATTATGGATTATAAATATTATTACCATTATTAACCAATATTACTATAATTCTTATAACTATAATAAGTATTTTCATTATCATCATTACCCTTACAATTTTTCAGTTTTTGAATCTTTTTCCATTTGTTTTAACTACTTACAAATTCACTTTGAGAACTTGAAAGAGGGAGATCTCTTCTGTACGCATCTACTATAACCCAAACAATTATCATATATATATATATATAGTAAAGAATGAAATTCCTGAACCTTTTGAAATTATTTGGGAAAAGTTAGACTAATCAACAGAACATGTCCCCCAATTTAATAAATTACCGGTACTCTAAAGATTCTTTACCATGAAAACTAAAATATATTTAAAACATTATTATCACTATCACGAATTATAGAAAGGAGAACAAACTCTCAGAAAAGCAAAAAGATTCAGTGTACTTGCTCTAAGCTGGACGTGATCAATCTTTCCAAAGCAAAATTTAAAAAATTTAATCTGCAAGGTACAGTCTCTCTCTGTGTCTCCCCCCCCCCACTACCCCTTTTGTTTTGTTCTCTTCTTCCTTTCTATCTGTTATTTTTGTTTCTTGTTGTTATGGAGCTTGCTCTGTTGATGGAAATTGCGTGACGGGTCATTGCACCAGTGATTACCTCTTAGCACCATTAGTTCCGTTCACCGTTGTTTAGTATTTACTGTTTCTATGTCTCCTTGTCGTTGATGAAGTGTGCAGTCAGAAAATTTCTCTGCCCTGTCCCGTTTTCTATCTATTAGACCTTTCATTTCTATTTTATGTTCCTCTTCAAAATGGTACAACATGCACACATATGTGAAATATATAAAAAATGTTCCTTTTTCGTACTTACAGAAATAAAAAAACACACTACAAAGCATTTTGTTTATTAGTCGTAAGAGTTAGTGTTCTCTGACCAAAAGAAAAGAAATAAGAAAAGGTGTTACAGAAGGAACCAGGCATATCAAGCTTTAGGAACAAGCAAACTGACGGCCAGTAGAAGAAAATAATGACTACATGAACTTCTATCAGCCCCTTTTTATGACCATAAAGGTTAATTAATCCCTTGATCGTTTTCATTTGAGGAATTTTTCTACTAGAAGTGACGTTTAATTTTATTGAGGAAAATTTAATTGATTTTCTGTCTTTGGTTAGAATTTTCCTTCAGCTAAGGGGTCGTTTTCAACAGGTTTTACCATTTAACAGCTGGAATGGAATCCTTCGCGCCTATCCCATTAACCCCAGCACCGAATACTGACTTGACCTAATTAATTATGATACTTGATATCATCATCCTGAGTGTAATATGCTTGAAGTACAAATATAATTAGAGACGAAAATGTGTCATGTACATTCTGCATTTCTTCATTCCTTCTGTATTTTTTTCTTCTCAGAAAGTACTTTTTAACAATGAGAGACTTTGTATGAGCCATTTAAAATGCACACATGGTAAAAAAAAAAAGAAAGAAAAGAAAAACGTTTTAAAGATCATTCTTAATTGCAGAGGATGAGACAACAAAGCTGGGGGAACACACAAAGCAAATACTAATTTGTTCTAAAAATAATCCGCACCACGTATTACCTCCCTTTTCCCCTTCCTTACCTCACCGCACACATTATCACACACTCACACCATGTAGCCCTTGCCAACAAACTCTAATCTTCCCCATCCCCCAAATGTATAATCTTGTACTTCACTACCATTGTACTTCATGTAACCTTGCATCCAACTTAAAGCATTTCAAAACCACGGTAGCATAAGTTTACCAACATGGAATCATACATCCAGAGTAATCCATAAAAAGCATTTGTAATGTCAAAGAAAACCAGAATTATTTTTTTTAGCATTTAAAAAGAAGACCAATAACAATCCCAGCTCAGCGAACGAGTTGACCCTTGACCAAACTTGCCAGATGGGCACATATACAAAATAACATTATATACATAAAAACTCGCCAGGGGGCCAGCCAGAAACTGCAGGAACAAAACCAAGCAAGCGTTTCAAATGCAACAAGGCGTGACTGAAAAGTTGTACCTGTTGGGGACCAGGCAAAGTAAATTATCGGCACTTAAATTTCCGACCAATCGCTTTGGAGATAACTTCTTTGGCCGGGAGGTTTGATTCCTAAATCAACCAGGAGCGAGTAATATTCAATTTGTTGATATGTATGAAACAGGCTATTTGAAAGTTAAGTCAGAGTTACAAAATGATGTTAATCAGATGATAAATGATATATTTTATAATTTGTTACAATTTTGATTAAGTAAAAGAAGAAGAAACTCTTTTAAGATGTTCAAGTATGTTGAGTCACAGATACATTCTTAAAATAAAAATAAAAAGATGTTCACAGAAAGAACAAAAAAAGATTTAAGAAAGATCCACTTTCAAACGAGACTGCCACCCATATGCCGTGATCTCAGGGTGAATTAATGAGTAAAACCAAGATGAAAGACATGTAAGTTAGTGACAGGAAGGAAGAAGGCAAATAAGAAAGGAGTAGATCCTGTAAAAGTGTGTCAGACAACACATTTATAGTTTTAACAATTCTTATTTAAGAGTCTACTGAAAGAATCCCCCTCTCTTCCCAACAGTAATTACAACAACAAAAAAAGAAGAAGAATAAAAGAATTTAAACAGGAAAATTAACCCCCCCAATCCGCCAAATCAACCTTAGTGTAGATTGTTACATTTCAGAGGAATAAAAAGACTTAAAAAGGAGAATAAGAACTGATCAAATTTCAATTTCCTTAGATTTTGCTGATCAGGTAATGGCAATATCATTTTTAATCTCCCGAAAACTGTGACATGAGAATTCAATTGATCTAAATCAAACTTTAAAAATTTGCAAATTAGGATTAAAAAAAAACCCAAACTAGATTCCGCACCTGAGAAAACATTTTTGTATTTAATAAATTATTTAAATTTCATTTCAAATCTATCGCATTTTAATTACTAAAACTGAGTCTCAAGTATTCACATTATAACACATTTTAAAAATACTTATATATATTATTTCAAAGGGGTGTTGAGACAAATAACATCAATGCAAAACATACTAAAGTTAAGGTTAAAAAGAGGACAATTAAAGTTACAAAACAACGTTACAGGAAAAAGGGGATCTGTGACATGGACTGCCAACTTAAATGTTTTCAAGTTTCAATCGCTTGAAAAATGATAGAATAAAGAGCCTAAATCAAAAAACATTTCACGATGTTGGTGAATATTACACAACAGCATGTAAAAACATGAACAAAAGACAACAACATGAGAAAATAAACACAGCCAAATAACAAGAAGAATCTTGATTGCAACCTACATGATATTTGACGACAAAATCACCCAATACAAAGAATGATACTTTAATAATGACGACCTTTATATTACAAGTTTGTTTGTGTGTTTATTTGAAATTTACCCTGTCCACCATCGTGGTGATCTTAGGGTGAATTGAGAGGAAACAGCAAGATAAAAGAGAAGTGAAAGAGCAAGGAAAGAAGTAGGACCTACCAGCAATGCCCACTACATTAAAAAATAGAAAAAGATTGTATTCCTTTTAAACAAACACACACAAAAAAACAATACTAAAATCCCTCTTGGATGTATTATCATCCCAAACACAAAGACACATTGCATGTGTAAAATCAAGACACATTACATGTGTAAAGTCAACCCCCCCCCCCCTCCAACCCAATCTTTGCCCTAAAAGAACATCCCAAACCCCACCTGAAACTTGGAAAGTTCCTTTAACTTTGACAGTACAAACAACTTGATACACATCACATTTTTATTATTAGGCGACAAAAAGAACGACATGCATTGCGATGAGTATTGAGTATTGATGAGATTCACTTTTGAATATATGTATATAAATAAACAAAACATATAAAATACAATATAATGGTGGCCACATGCTTTTTGCAGTTGCTTACATAACACAGTAACCATACAAAAGCTTACTAGACATAATAAAAATACCCAAAACATAGCTGCCAACCTCTTCAAATAAAAAATACCCAAAACATAGCTGCCAACCTCTTCAAATAAAAAATACCCAAAACATAGCTGCCAACCTCTTCAAATACAAAATATCAAAAACAAAAACCTCTTCAAATAGCTGCCAACCTCTTCAGATAAAAACCCAAACCAACCCTGACAGTGCGCACAAACTAATTCTAACTTGCACAACGACCCAAAATATTTAAGAAAACATTGATAATTTAATTTGAATTAAACTCATTTTTAAGGTAAATAACAAAAAGTCTGATGATCGCTCGGTAGTCTTGCGAACTCAGAATGTCGTCCCAAAACTGTCACCCCAATCTACCCGAGTCTAGATGCCGTTCACTTTAAGTTCTTTACAACAACAAAAACAGTCAACCCTCATCTACATTCTTTTCAAGGTAAATAGAGACACTTACGAGATTTCATGGTAAATAGAAACTTACAGAATTAAAGCAACAAAAAAAAACCAAACCCAAACAAACAACAAAAATACCCAAACAAACTAACGTGTTTTAACGCACCGGTTGGCAGCTGTGCCAAAAATGATTACATTGCCACTTTTGTTTCACCATTTTTTTTATTTTCTTCTTCTACTTGTTTTCAAATATGAAAAAAAACAAACCCATTCAAGGCTTATCTTTTCAAGGTAAACAAAACTTATGGGATTGTAGAAAAAACCATACTAAAATGTACGTGTTTTGATCATGCACCGGTTGGCAGCTATGCCCAAAATGATTACACTGCCACTTTTGCATCACACCCTTTATAAATATTTTTCTTCTCATTGTTTACAAAGACTAACCGTGTGCTTTCCAACCTCACAGGAGGTGCGGGTGGCTTTTCACCATTCTCTGACATGGTCACTGGGATACAACTCACAAATTCCAGGGATCAAGCTTCTTCTCCACGGCTGTAGAAATAAAAGAAGAAAAAATCTAGTCAAAAGGATGAATCCATTCAAAAGGATGTTCATCTATTTAGAAGGATGAAAAAAAAAACAAGACTTTTTTCCTTCAAATTCAGGAATCATGAATATTGACACGACAAACAAATTATTTTTAAAAATTCTGTTTCAATTCAAAAGTTTCTATTTCTTGCTTGCCTCGGTTCTCTTCAATTTATAGACATGTTTTTTAGGTAAAGATAAACAGTGAGGCAAGGGGCATGTCGGAAATGAAGGTAATGACACTTGACAAGATAATATGAAAGCCCTATAGGAACAAAGACGAGACAAATACAAGGAATAGACAGAAAAAAACATGGCCACCATGGGGATCGAACCTGCGGCCTCGCCATGAAAAGAAAGTGTGCTACCAACCGTTTCTGTCTATTCCTTCTATTAGTTTTTTAGGTAGTGACTACTAATTAAATATATATAAAATAGTATTTTTCCCCATCAAATGTTCTACTTAGGTCTGCATTCGGGTGTTCAAAAGTTTGAATCGTTTAAAAAAATTATGAAAAAGACTGCATGTTACAAAACGCAATTTAATAGGACAAAATTGTACTCAGTGAAAAACACCCAACTAACTAATTTACGTACATACATATACATACAAATCTTAAAAGCAGTTTAGAGGCTAGTGCAAGTGACAGATACTCCCTACAACTTTCACAGAGAGAAAAATAAAAATGTATAAGTTGGCTCTTCCAGCTGTTGCCACTTCATCACATCTGTGCAAGGCACAACAAACAAAAAGCTTTCAAAAAGACATGTGTAACAAACTAACTCTTCAATGCTGTCAAAACTGATGGACTAGGAATGATTGATGTCTTTTAATTGCAAAATATCTTTATATTTTTTCAAAATTCTTATTTCTTTTAAAGTTGTTTTTAATAATTAAACACTTTGTGATTGGTGGACTCAGGTAAGGACGGAATTCAAATGAGCCCAACATGGAGCTACAGATAAATGTTTGAATTGTTTGATTGAAAATTTCCCTGTCCACCACAATTGGGTGAATTAAGAGGAAACAGTAAGATGACAGAAAAGAGTGAAAGGAGAAATAGGACCTACCAGGAGCACCCATCAACTGCCAGCTAAGAAAAATGAAATGAGAGAACTCAGATGGTAGAGATACACACGTGACAGACACATTATGTCTCACTGATAACGTGTGAGTGAAAAACTGGGTTGATAGTCAACTATTATGGAATAAAACATTTATTAATTGTAAACCCATGAAGGGATCTTGGAAACACTGGCATTGATGCTAGATGCCCATTTTAAGTCAAACCCGCTTAAATCCAAACAGGGAAAAAAATTGAATAACTGAATTTTTAAAAATAAACTGAGAATTTGGTATATATAACCAAATTTGGAATAAATGGGTCCGACTGTAACTTTGGTAAGAGGTAGTGGGTCGTGGGACGGGTGGAAAGGGGTGTTCTGCCTTCAGGAATTTTGTTCTGGACAGATCTTTCCATTGTTAATATTGTCTAAAGTGACTAAAGCCTCGGCTACCATTATCATTATAACTGTTTTTATAAGTGTTACTTTAGTATATTTAGAAATAACATGTTAGATGGAAATCAGGCCTGCAACTGCAAAGGAGACAACAAACCAACACTAGATCTAACTACAAAACAAACTCATTACAGACCCAAATTTCAAGTCTTCCAATCTTAAAAGCAGTGAGTGTCTACTAACTACTACTACTGTCTACAGGAGAAAATTCCCTTCTTAGAGATATAAGCTACTAAAGAAAACAAATGATTCAGTTAAAACCATGGAATAATTTCACAGACAACTCCACACTAACAATGCATTGAAGTCAAAAGCTTTCTTTGAAGTTTTACAACACAAGTAAATGAAACGCTTTCACTTTCCATGAAACAAACAAACCGATGTCTTTGTTCTTGTTCTGAATTAAATCTAGAATCTAGATTCTACATCTTTCTCAAACCATGGCTTTATAATGTAACATTTCAGTCCATGAATCACGATGCCGACACAGAGAAGAACGTAGTGCCATGGAATGAGTCACACCAGGATATCGATCTAATGAAAACTCATGCACATCCTAGATCTCTATTCTTGGAGAGGAACAAGGCAGAGAAAGTCAAGAGCTTTCAATTCATGAGATCGGCGTTTTATTGGCACCGAAAAGTTCGATGATTATTGTAAGCTCCCAATTAACTTTCGAAAATACTTTTGATGATACGTCTTCTCATAATGTCTAAACTAATACAAACAATTACTTACCTCGCAATGTGAAGAATTAAATTCCACCTCCCCCTGAAAAAATCATGAGGATACCGGAATCAACGATAAAAGAAGGATTTTGTTGTGAACTGGGAAGTAGAACGGAAGGAAGTCTTGGACACTCTCTTCTTCTCACCCATGGGCCCTCGCCGGGTCTTCAATACGACAAATAAATGAATAACAGAATGATACATCATAATTAACTTTAACTACATTTAAATCAACATTTATTTATAAAATTTGGCATTAATTTGAATTTAACATGAATAGAACAATGAGTTCTGAAAATTATGCTGCGACATTAATTTATTTACTGCGGATTACGCTGGCTAGAAACGTCTTGTAAATAAAACAATTTGTGGCTTCTTTCAATTCGATCGGTTCACTGGCTAGAAATCAAGATGCCAGGTACGAGGACTGGTTGATTTGTAGTAATATAAAGTTAGAGAAGAAGTAACTATATGGGTGATTATTTAATATAATAAATAGAAGTGGGTGTTTGATTAATTATGTTAATGGTGAGGGTCCCCTAGAGGACCCGTGACGGGTGACGACTGGAGGCGGAGGGGCGCATTTTGTAATTGAAATAAAGTAATTATAATGATATGGGTTGAGTCCCAGTCCTTCAGTAGTTTTAGATCTAGTTAGGAATCATACTAAAGTTACTCTTACTTATGCTTAAAACGGTTAATTCTAGATCTAGATATTTCTATCTTTAAATATTTCGAGATGTAGATATACCAAGATCATAATTGATAGTGCCATGAATGAAAATTCGTTGCAAACTGGCAACACAATGGCAACATAAAAACAGAGGGCTTTCATTAGGGTACTAATATATATATATATATATATATATATATATATATATATATATATATATATATATATCATAATTAAATTAGATCTAAACCTGCATGAAGCAAGGAAATATCAAATCAAATATCATTTGAGCTAATCTCAGTACTCATTATTTCCAGAATAATTTGTGATGTTGCATTGGTGTGTAACCCTGTTCAACAAACCCATACTTCTAACATGCTTGAAACATACTTTTTAAAAAAATAGGGACACAAGCCTAAAAAATATAGTGATACAAGCCTTTTAAACAGGAATGGTAGACACTAACACCATCAAACCTGAGACAGTGAGATTGTTAGTTTTAATCATACATCTACACTCACTATTCTTAATAGTGTTGTAACCTTGAGAGAGACTCTTGATAGTCTTCCAGCAAGGTGTGATTGAATATAACATGATATACGCTGCAACTGAGAGGGAAAGCACAGTAGACCTATGTCAAATCCTCTTCAATGAGTCATCATTGCCCATAATGTACCATGTATTGCTACATAAATCAATAAGTGCTCTGGCTTTATAGGCCTTTAGATTTGAATTTTGTCTGGATGGTGTTAATAATCTTTGAGGATCAAAACAGTAGCAGTCTTTATGCAGATACATAGATAGATTGCTAGATGGACAAATATCCACTTGTTAGTACACCAACTAGTAATAGCTCTGGCTCCATTGACCATCAAAGAAACTCTTCTTTCCTTTTGTTATTTTCATATACGTTTCTATTTCTTTTTAACAGGCGCATCTTCAGACCCAACAAACTACCAAAGCATCCATGATGCTGTACGCAATTGTGATGTCCTTCACCTTGAGGTCATGGTCAAGAATGGTGCTAGTGTCAACGAAGTAGAGCCCAAAGACAAATTTACTCCCCTACACTCTGCCTGTAATGTTGGAGCATTGGAGGTGTGTTATGCATAGCAAACAAGCACTTAGAGTTCATTGATCAGAAGTAAATCAAAAAATAATTTTAAATACTGCCTTCCCAGGTTATAGGCTACTTTATTGCTGTGTGTATAGGACAGACAGAGAGGTAGAGACTAAGAGAGAGGGAGATAGAGATAGGCTCATGGAACAGAAGCCCTTATCGTTGTTTACATATTGTTTTTACTATATCTAGTGTAAAACTCTTAATTATATGCTCTTAAGAGCTATGCATGCTATATCAACGGTGAAAGTTGCAAACCATGTATGTCCAATTTTGGATGTTTTGAGAAAATCAAAGAAAACGATGCTGCATTTTTAAATCTATTTTCACAAACATACAGGGTGTGCAAATGTAAAAAACTAGAACCAATAGGGATACAGGATTGCTCATATAGGTTATTATACGGGTTTCTATTGGTTCTTGTGCCATGGAATCCTAACTAGACGAAGCATAGGGGCTTCCTAATGTTTAAAAAACGAAAATAATAGGTGCTACTAATATTAAACTCACGCGGTTTGCGACTGACCGTCTATGTGTAGATTGAAGATGACTATGAAAGCTAAATGATTCTTTGTTCTTTTCGTTTTCATCAGTGTGTTCACTGGCTTCTGTGGCATGGAGCTGACCCAACGGTGGCAACGCCAAGAGGCTGGACCCCTGCACACATTGCGGCCATCCGTGGATTTGAAAATTGCGTGGAGGTAAACTTATCATTTTGTTGCTCATTGTAGGCGTTGTAATGGAAATAAATACTTTGGTGGACGTGATGAAATAGTGACAGCAAATACGCTGGATGAAGAAAAAAAAAAGAACCTTGCTTCTTTTAATTGATTAATTCTCTATTTTTCACATGTTTCTAAATGTTTTTACAAAAAAAGCCATTTGATATGATTTTAATTCAGTTGCACCTCTCTCACATTAAGGTCTTATTTTTATTGGCCCTTGAGAAAAGTTTGATTATTATTCAAATATCGTCAGTGAAACTGTCTAAACATAACAGTCCACCTGATGTCATTCTCAGGAAAAGAAAATACATCATAAATCATTGACTAGGCTGCTTGGAGGAAAAAATGGAAATCTTTGTTTAGATTTTGTGCATAATATGAGCTTTTCTATTGGTTCAAGGCCTCAATATTTATAAAGACAAAGAAGAACCATACGTTGGATCATTTTAAAGACAAATCTCATATCCCACATATTGTGGACTTACACGTTTAGATAGTTTCACTGACTATAAGATCATTGAATATTTACAAAGTGTTTTTCTAAAAGTTCATTTATGTTTCTGGTATGGAACTCTTTCTCCAAAAGTTCATCTATGTTCATCTCTTTCTCCATGTTTCTGGTATGGAACTCTTTCTCCAAAAGTTCATCTTTGTTTCTGGTATGGAACTCTTTCTCCAAAAAATTCATCATTTTGTTTCTGGTATGGAAAAAGTTCTTTATGTTTCTTTCTCCAAAAGTTCATTTATGTTTCTGTGTATATAACCCTTCAGGACAACTATTTCTCCAAAAGTTATCTTTGTTTCTGATGTATTAGCAATATTAAAAAAAGAACTCTTTCTCCAAAAGTTGTGAATCTATGTTTCAAAAGGCGAAATATGACAATAAGTGACTTTCTATAACCCTTCGTCAGACAACAAACAAGTATCTGGAACTCTTTCTCCAAAAGCTCATCATATGTTTCAGGTATGGAACTCTTTCTCCAAAAGCAGATATTGCCTAAGTGACAACTCCACTGCCATTGCCTCTTTTCTTTGTTTCTGGTAAACTCTTTTCTAAAAGCCGAATGTATTCCTAATTTCCGTAGAATTTGTTTTTCAATCTTAACTATAACGAACGACCCATACAAAAATGTTAATTCTTAAAACCGGAACAACGCTGTCAGTGTTCAACAGGCATTGACGCTTTGGCGCAGAGAAGCTGTCAGCATTACTATAATATTGATTTGTTGAAATTCACGCTTAAAGACAAAAGAAATCAATACTACAGTAACACTCACAGTGTTGTTTGGTCACATCATGAATGCCTGCCGAATACTGGCAGCATCTGTTCACCTTTTGAGAGTTATAGTGGATGAGAACGAACTTAACAAACAGTAAGCGAATTATCTCAGAATCTCATTTACACCAAACACATTGTAAAATGTGAAAATTCTTATCATATGCTCTAATTATCATTGATTTAATTTATGCCTACACTGAAATTGGAGGACTCAGTACTCCAGAGGCAAGGTGTTGGCCTCTCAACCTAAAGGTTCCAGTTTCAAGCCCTGGCATGTTGAAAACGTTTTATCGAGTAAAATCTTCCCCCTGACCAAGGTAGGTGGATCACCACCCAATCCCATTGGAGATGGACTATAAAAAGCAAG
Organism: Doris montereyensis; assembly: GCA_037039925.1. Classification (NCBI taxonomy): domain Eukaryota; kingdom Metazoa; phylum Mollusca; class Gastropoda; order Nudibranchia; family Dorididae; genus Doris; species Doris montereyensis. The sequence goes on along the minus strand of JAXRKP010001579.1, from coordinate 40,881 downwards.
GGTCCCATGTGCAGATCACAACACTCAGTGCACGTTAAAGATCCCTTGGCTGTTTAAAAGGCAGTTATGGCAAAAAAAATCCTATCATCACATCATCGAAAGTGTGTGAAAGCTAGCTCCCAGGGACCCCTTGGCAAATCCTATCAATACCCTCGAGATCACCTTGCTGTCAAACTTTGTATTAAATGTCATGTTCAAATACGATTTTCTTTTGCAAGAATCATAGTTATCTCCTTTGCCAGTATGGATCAAGAACACAATCTTAATATATATATGTTCTGTTGTGTTTTCTCAACCAGGCACTTGCAAACAACGGAGTGAGTTTGTCTGCAAAAGGACATCGAGGCCAGACTCCGCTTCATCTGGCCGCAGCTCACGGGCATTCATTCTCCTCAGCATAATCCTACGTTCTGGTGCCGTGAGTATTTCCAGTTTGTCATAAGTTATAGCTGGAAAATATATAGAGATAAAGGATACAAAAAAAAAGAAGCCTTAGATTTTGTTTCCTCTGAATTTGGGGTACTCAATGGTCCAGAGGCAAGATGTCGACCTCTCAACCCAAAGGTCCTGGGTTCAAACCGACGGTGGTTGAAAAATATTCTCATGTTTGTTCGAGTAAAACCCACCCCACCTGGTCGAGGTAGGTGGATCGATACCTAGTCCCATCGGAGACAGTTGATAAAACGGAGGTCCTATGTGCAGATCACAATATTTTATGCACATTAAAGACCTGATGGCATTTTACAAGGCAGTCTGGGCAAAAGAAAATGAAATCCTACCAAGGCCCCTCAACATCACCTTAGCTATGGATATGAGTTAAATAAAATATAAAAAAAAGGAATTGAAGGAATGAGGCCCTCTTGTCATCCTCATAAGATAAACTTATTCAGACAGTACTGGTACTGGGAACGTTTAATAAAATTCTTCGTAATATCACATTTCTTCTCTCTTCTCTTCATTATCCATTTCTATCTTTTTAACAACAATGTTTCCGATGTTTCCCGTTCAATTGCAGGATGTGACCTGTGTGGACAACATGGGATGGACAGCAGTTCACGGGGCGGCTTACCATGGAAGGCTGGGGTGCATCCAACTGCTACTCAAATGGGGGGCGTTGCCAGACGAAGTGGACAACAACGGAAACACACCTGGTATGGAAATGCACATCAGCGTAAAGATTAATATTGAGACAAGAGCATATGTGTTGTCGCGAAAAATTGTCCCAAATTATACGTCTTAATCTAAACTTACAGTTACAGGGATGGCTCTCTCTGCTTAGTAGGCCTCTCAAGCCTTGGCATTTATTAGGGGACTTCTTTAGTACTCAAAATGCATTGACTGTAGTTTCCCGATTGCCAAGTGACCTGCCTTCAGCCACCTGGAAGGGGGGTTTAGACTTGGTAGTCCAGAGACAAGGTGTCGGCTTCTCAACCAAATGGTAGTGGGTTTGAGTCCCGCCAACAGTCGAACAATTTTCTTATTTTTTCTAGCAAAATCTACCCCTCTGGTCCAGATAGGTGGATAGACGCCGCCCAATCGGAGACGGACGATAAAAGGAGGTCCTGTGTGCAGACTACATTACTCTGTGCATATTAAAGATCCCTTGGCTGTTTACAGGGCAGTCCGGGCAAAATTAAGAATCCTACCAAAAACCCTAGAGATCACCTTAGTTATTAGATGTAGGTAAATCAAACCAAATCAATCTGGATCTGGTGTTATACAGCTTGTTATACATTACATTTCTTCCCTTATCTTTATTTTCCGTTCTCAGCCCATTTGGCTGCGGCAGAAGGAAACCTTCCGTGTTTAAAGTTCTTGGTGTGCCACAACGGTAACGCCATGTCGGTGATCTCGGCAAAAACGACCACGGAGAGACGCCGAAAGATTTGGCTCAGCAGTTCTACAAAGACCACATCCTGGAGTACATCACACACATTGAACACGAGAGGATCACCCAGAAGAGGAAGAGAGTGAGTGTTTGGGGGAGAGTTTTGATGTGTAGGCAAGTTCATACATACATAAATACATACATACATACATACATACATACATATATACATACATACAATGCATACATACATACATACATATATACATACATAAATATAAACATACATACATACACACACACATACATACATACATACATACAAAAATACGTACATACATACATACACACACACATACATACATACACACACACATACATACATACACTCATACACACACACTTACTGATACATACATAATGGATAGATTAACAGACATGAAGAAACAGATATAGAAACAGATGAACAGATAGAAAAAGAGACACAAATAGGTAGATGCAGAGAAAGAAATGTGATTTTACCCTGTTGTCTCTCTCTCCCTCTCTCTCTCTCTGCCAGATCTTTCTTTCCCAGCCCATGTGGCGGCCTACAATGGTGATTTGGAGCATTTGCAAATGCTGGTGGAGAACGGAGTTGTCAACATCAATGAGAGAGACGATAAGGGGTCCACTTTGGCACACAAAGGTAAGTTTACACTGCAACCCACATATATACTTATGACAAAGGTAAATTTAAGTGCTGCCCACATATATACTTATGACAAAAGATAAACTTACACCACAGCCCACATAGATATTTATGACAAATATATTTATGACAAGTAAATTTACACTGCAGCCCACATATATATTTATGACAAAGGTAAATTTACACCACAGCCCACATAGATATTTATGACAAAGGTAAATTTACACTGCAGCCCACATATATACTTATGACAAAGGTAAATTTACACTGCAGCCCACATAGATATTTATGACAAAGGTAAATTTACACTGCAGCCCACATAGATACTTATGACAAAGGTAAATTTACACCACAGCCCACATAGATATTTATGACAAAGGTAAATTTACACCACAGCCCACATATATATTTATGACAAAGGTATTTATACTTATGACAAAGGTAAATTTACACTGCAGCCCACATATATACTAATATGACAAAGGTAAATTTACATTGACATCCCACATATATACTTATGACAAAGGTAAATCTAAAGATACTTTACACAACAAGGCTACCTTGTGGAAAGTTTAGTTTCATTTAGTTTCATTGACATGTACCCATCCACCAGATGTGGTGACCTCAGGCAAATAGCTCTCAAAGATAATTTACACACTCAACAAGGCTACCTTGTGTAGACCATGGAGGTAATTCAAATAGCTCTCAAAGATAATTTACACACTCAACAAGGCTACCTTGTGTAGACCATGGAGGTAATTCAAATAGCTCCCAAAGATAATTTACACACCCAAAAGGTGTAGACCCATGGAGGTAATTCAAATAGCTCTCAAAGATAATTTATTTAACAAGACCTTGATGGTGAATTCAAATAGCTCTCAAAGATAATTTAAATGTGCTTTAAACCATAAAGGTAATTCAAATAGCTCAAACACAGTACCTTATAACTAAGTCAACAAGGCTGACACGACCATGGATTAATTCAAATAGCTCCCAAAGCGGACCACAGAAGACAAAGGTACTGGTGGTTCCTTTAGACCTTCTGACCACCACTACCACAGAAGACAAGGCACTGGTGGTTCCTTAAATGAGCTTTGAATAAACACCAAACACAGACCTTAGAACTAAGGCACTGGTGGCTCCTTTGGTAGAGCTTCTGACCGCCACTACCACAGAAGAAAGAGGCACTGGTGGTTCCTTTGGTAGAGCTTCTGACCACCACTACCACAGAAGACAGAGGCACTGGTGGTTCCTTTGGTAGAGCTTCTGACCACCACTACACAGAAGATAGAGGCACTGGTGGTTCCTTTGGTAGAGCTTCTGACCACCACTACCACAGAAGACAGAGGCACTGGTGGTTCCTTTGGTAGAGCTTCTGACCACCACTACCACAGAAGACAGAGGCACTGGTGGTTCCTTTGGTAGAGCTTCTGACCACCACTACCACAGAAGAACGAGGCACTGGTGGTTCCTTTGGTAGAGCACTTCTGACCACCACTACCACAGAAGACAGAGGCACTGGTGGTTCCTTTGGTGGAGCTTCTGACCACCACTACCACAGAAGAAGAGGCACTGGTGGTTCCTTTGGTAGAGCTTCTGACCACCACTACCACAGAAGACAGAGGCACTGGTGGTTCCTTTGGTAGAGCTTCTGACCACCACTACCACAGAAGAAAGAGGCACTGGTGGTTCCTTTGGTAGAGCTTCTGACCACCACTACTACAGAAGGAAAGAGGCACTGGTGGTTCCTTTGGTAGAGCTTCTGACCACCACTATGAGGAAGAGGCACTGGTGGCTCCTTTGGTAGAGCTTCTGACCACCACTATGAGGCACTGAAGAGCTTCTGACCACCACTATGAGGCACTGGTGGCTCCTTTGGTGGCTCCTTTGGAGAGCTTCTGACCACCACTACCACAGAAGAAAGAGGTACTGGTGGTTTCTTGGGTAGAGCTTCTGACCACCACTACCACAGAATAAAGAGGCACTGGTGGTTCCTTTGGTAGAGCTTCTGACCACCACTACTACAGAAGAACGAGGCACTGGTGGTCCCTTTGGTAGAGCTTCTGACCACCACTACCACAGAAGACAGAGGCACTGGTGGTTCCTTTGGTAGAGCTTCTGACCACCACTCAGATTCAAGCTTTGTTCCCGGTCCGGGCAGTTTCTTATTTTTCTGGGGCCCTCATGTCAACCCAGGGGTGGTGTCGATGGCCACTGGTTGGTTCTCGGAATAGGGATCACGAGGTTCGGTTTCGAAGAATCCTAGAGGCTATTTCCGCGCCGTTGTGTCCCTTCTGAAAGACACTTAACGCGTATTTCCCCCATTTTACCCAGGTGCAAATGGGAACAAGCACTAGCTTGGGAGTAAAAACCACCGTCAGACTAGTGTTCTGGCCAGGAGGGGATTATTATCTTCTGTTCCGCTTCACGCTAATGAAACTGGGATAAGCTCCCGGCTCTATGGGCCGTAAAGGCCTTGAAGGAACTTTACATTTACTGTCGACCCAGCAGCAAAAAATTAGCTAGGCCTATTCAGTTGATTCAATCAGTGACAAACTACAACATTAGGCATCATGCCTAGTAAGATCAGGACTCTTCTACTCCTGATTACTAGACGCTCAACTCTGAGTAGGATGGTTAGTTTACATTTTTATACTTTTCCAGGCAGCTCCTTCAAGATCCTTAAGACCCATAGAGCCGGATCTTATCCCAGTTTCTATAGCATGAAGCAGATTAGGTGACACTAATCACCTCCTGGCCAAGATGCTAGTGTAACAGCAGATTTTTACTCAAGATAGTGCTTGCCCATTTGTTCCTGGTGAATGGAAAAATGCGTGTTAAGTGTCTTCCCAAGGAACACAACATTGGACCTAACTTTGCTAAGATTCGAACTCGGCACCTGATGATCTCCAGTCAAGCAGCCTAACCGCTCGGCCACCGATGCCACTTTTTATTTAGTTTATCATAAACAGCTTACATGCCGTGTCTTCGTGAGAATTACAAATTGCAAATTTTTTACTCCTTTTTTGTTTTCTCTTTCTGACAAACTGTCATAATTCAATCGGTTTCATTTTGTCTCTCTTTCACAAACTGTCATAATTCAATCAGTTAAAATTTTGTCTCTCTTTCTCACAAACTGTCATAATTCAATCAGTTTCATTTTGTCTCTCTTTCTCATTTTGTCATATTTCAATCAGTTTCATTTTGTCTCTCTTTCTCACAAACTGTCATAATTCAATCAGTTTCATTTGTCTCTCTTCAGCAAACTGTCATAATTCAATCAGTTTCATTTTGTCTCTCTTTCTCACAAACTGTCATAATTCAATCAGTTTCATTTTGTCTCTCTTTCCTACAAACTGTCATAATTCAATCAGTTTCATTTTGTCTCTCTTTCATCATAAACTGTCATAATTCAATCAGTTTCATTTGTCTTTTCTCACAAACTGTCATAATTCAATCAGTTTTCATTTTGTCTCTCTTTCTGACAAACTGTCATAATTCAATCAGTTTCATTTTTGTCTCTCTTTCTCACAAACTGTCATAATTCAATCAGTTTCATTTTGTCTCTCTTTCTCACAAAGTGTCATAATTCAGTCAGTTTCATTTGTCTCTTTTCTCACAAAACTGTCATAATTCAATCAGTTTCATTTTGTCTCTCTTTCTCACAAAGTGTCATAATTCAATCAGTTTCATTTTTTGTCTCTCTTTCTCACAAACTGTCATAATTCAATCAGTTTCATTTTGTCTCTTGTTCTCACAAACTGTCATAATTCAATCAGTTTTTTTGTTTTCTCTTTCTCACAAACTGTCATAATTCAATCAGTTTCATTTTGTCTCTCTTTCTCACAAACTGTCATACTTCAATCAGTTTCAATTTTGTCTCTCTTTCTGACAAACTGTCATAATTCAATCAGTTTCATTTTGTCTCTCTTTCTCACAAACTGTCATATTTCAATCAGTTTCATTTTGTCTCTCTTTCTCACAAACTGTCATAATTCAATCAGTTTCATTTTGTCTCTCTTTGTTCTCAGTTAGTCAAGTAAAGTAAGAAACGTTCCTGCAAGGCCATTATGGCCTATAGAGTCAGAGCTTATCCCAGTTTCTATAGCATGAAGCAGAACAAGTGGTAATAATCACCTCCTGGATAGGATGCTACTCTGACACAGGTTTTTTTACTCCCACGTCAGTGCTTGTACCCATTTGCACATGGGTCTAGTTGGGAAAATGTGAATTGCGTGTCATTCCCAAGAAACACAACGTCAGAACTAACGTCGCAAGGATTCATACCTCGAATTGAACGTTCCCAAGTCCGGTATCCTAACCACTTGGCCACCGATGCCATTTTGTTCTCAGTTACATTTTCTTCTTCCTTATATAAATAGTTTGAAATGATAAGTGTAACTATGTCATGCTATGGAATTCAATTTTCTTTTCTCTTTCCACTCCTCTTCCTCTATGACAGGTGCAGGTCAAGGTCACATCCACATCCTCCAGTGGCTGATAGAAATGGGGGCCAACATGAACATCACCAATTCCGCCGGGAGACAGCCAGAGATGTGGCACATAGGTTCGCTCAGCTGGCCTGCATCAAACTCTTGGGATGCGGGGCTCCAGGTAAAATCTATGTTTAATATTTTGATCCTTTTAGTGATAGAGTTATCATTTTTAAAGAGGAGCTAGTTCGCTCAGTCAGTAGAATCTCTGACTACCACACACAGGAGACCCGAGTTCGATTCCCAGGCCAGGCAGATTTTTCTGACCCCCTGTCGACCTAGCAACGCAATGGGTAGTTGGGTCTATTTAAAAACTTGATGAAAGAAGAAAAGTTTGCATTGAAAGCAATGACACAAGTACCACATTACGTCATGTGCCTAGATCAATCAGTACTCCACTCCTGATTGCCCCACGCCAAACTCGGAGTATGGGTACTTTTTAAATTACGTACTGGTCATTTTCCGTTACAGATTGAAGTAAACATTTAAATCTCAAACAAGTACTCCAGTATGAGTTGAGAATAAGTAAATGATAATATTAATAATAATAATAATAATAATAATAATAATAATAATAATAATAATAATAATAATAATAATTAATAATAATAATTATTATAGTAATAATAATAATAATAATAATAATAATAATAATAATAATAATAATAATAATAATAATAATATTAATAATAATAATAATAATAATAATAATAATAAATAATAATAATAATAATAATAATAATAATAATAATAATAATAATAATAATAATAATAATAATAATAATAATACTGATGAGGATGAGGAGGATGATGATAATTAATATGATGATGATGAGGATGATGATGATGAGGATGATAATAATGATAGTAATAATAATAATGATAATAATAATAATAATAATAATAATAATAATAATAATAATAATAATAATAATAATAATAATAATAATAATAATGATAATAATAATAAAGATAATGATATCAACAATCAGAAGAAGGAGAAGAAAGATGCTGATGAGGATATTGATGATATTAACAAAAAAATTATCTTTCTGTCTGCATGGTTTGATTAATATTCTTGTGAATGTTTTTGTTGTATGCAGAAGAAGCAGAAGAGCTTGTTCTTGATTCTGAAGATGACAGCGAGAAATTGAAGAGGATGATGGAGATGGTGTGAGACGGAGACGAAGGAAAGTAAAGAAAAATAAGAATAATGCTTTAGGTAAGTTGTACATTTATTTTTATCTTTCTTTCTTTCTTTATCAGTTCCCATTCTACCTTTCGGTGTATGGGTTCAGATGCCCGAGATGATCTTTCTCCAGGATGCCCTGTCCTGGCATTTTCTGTTTTCTTCCAAAAATGTTGAATTTCTATTCTTCAATGCCTCTTTTATATGTTCTTCCCACTTTTTCCTAGGTCTGCCTTTTGGTCTTTACCTTGGGCTTTAGCACTGTATACTGATTTAGCTATTCTATTGTCATTCATTCTGTTTACATGCCCAAACCATCTCAATTGATTTATTTGTATCTTAGTTTGTATGCCATTTGCTTTGGTTTGATCTCTTATTGTTGTGTTTTTGATTTTGCTTCTTTTAGTTTTCCCTACTACTCTTCTTAGATATTTCATTTCAGCTGCTTGTACTCTACTGTATTCTCTACTGTCTAAGGTCCAGGTTTCACTGCCATAGAGGAAAGTAGGACAATAAACTGTGTTGTATTCTGCCATTTTGGTTTTTGTTGACAATTCTTGTTTACCTACAAATGCCTTTCCTAGATGGTTATATATTGCACTTGCCTTTTGATTCTCTGGCTGATTTCTTCTCTTAGTTTTCCCTCAGAGTTAATCATTACTTCTAGGTAATTGTAGCTTTGTACTTGTTCTAAATTCTCCCTGCCCGATGCTGTGTTTTAGCTTCCCTAGTTATTAGCATTGTTTTGGTTTTCTTTGCATTTACTCTCATTCCTCTTTTATTTAGTTCATTGTTCATAATGTTGATATTCAACTGAAGGTCACTTTCTGATTTTCCAAACAGAACTAAATCATCGGCAAATGAAAGCATTGATGCATTTACTGGTTTGAGTTTCCACATACCTACATTCATTTTTTTCATTTTTGAGATGCCTGTGCGACTGAATCCTTAAATGTGATAAACAAAGGAGGACTTAGGATACAACCCTGTCTTACCTCTATATCTACATCAAATTCTGCAGATATGTTTCCAGCTACTTTCACTGCACATGTTGGTTTATTGTAAAAAAATGTAATGGCTTCTATTAAATTTTGCTCTACATTGTGTTCTTTTAAGGAATGCCATAGTTCGTCCCTCCTCACAGTTTCAAACGCCTTTTCTAAGTCAATAAAACACAGGTGCAAGTCAATGTTTCTCTCAAGGAATTTTTCTATTATTTGTCTAATTGTAAATATCTCTCTCTCTCTTGTAGGTCGTGCCAAACTAAAGATGGATGAATTAACTCGTTTACTTGAAGTTGCTAAAAAGAATTATGGGCAGCTCGGAGGTTCTCTAGAGGAAGATCGCAAAGATTGCGAGAAATGAGAGACAAGGACCAGTAAGTATGCAGCAACCCAGATGAAGCAAACGCTTAATACAGAGTTGTTCCACTCTCCTTTTTACACACCTATGTAATTTGTATGTTTTTTTTTCTGAAAGCCGTATTAAGGGTTTGATGCTTTACTGATATTTGGTGCTTTATGGTATTTGTCATACTTTTATTGCGCCCAGAGCCTCTGTATTCGGGGGAAAAGCTGCGCATTATAAATGTCCACAATTAATGTTATTATTGCTTAATACTATTCTTACCTTTAAAACATTTGTTATTTCTTTAACTATAACGCTTTTACAGCTATGCAAAGACTTTTAAAACTGACTTTTGAATTCATCGTGGGGTGGGTTGGCTCTTGCAATAATATGCTGTTTACTGTTGTAGTGTGTGTAAAAGGTCATCTTGAAATTCACAGCAGTGGGGCTGTTTTAATTATGCTGCTACTGCTACTGTAGCCATACCATCATTTAGGTGCTGTTGGTTTTAATCGTAATATATCTTGGATCTACGACATGTATGCAAATCATCTCATTATTTTATAGTAAATGTTATAAATATATTATGTTAGATATAATATTGTATGTCAGCTATTTTATGATACGTGCCTAGGCCTTCGTAGAACGCAGCGGAGCAGGTCCCCTAATGGATAGGCGTGCTGTAGAAAGTTTGCATGATAATATCATAGTCTTTTATCAGTGTCAAGGGTTCCATCACAAAATGCTGTATATCCAAATATCTTGAAACAAAGAAGAGTAAAAGAAACATTTTGCTCATGTTCATTATGTATCAGATGAACAATTGTTATCTTAATGTGTCACACATATGTAGAGGATGTTTAATAGTGAGAGCGACTTAAATCAAACACACGTATATTTCTCAGAACCAAAAACTGTAATTTCATTTTTTTTTTTCGCAAAATGCTGCATATCCGTCATATGCATTGCACTCTTCATTAAAATGCTGCATATCCGTCAATGCACTCTTCACAAAATGCTGTATATCCGCATTCTTTTCAAAATGCTGTATATCAGTCATACAAAATGCTGTAAATATGAAGACAATACAAAATTCTTCTCATGTCACTGAAAAAATCATCTATGTAGATCTAAGACTAATGAAGTCATACTCAAAACTATTACAAAGTTAATTTTCATATTTTTTGTAATACATCTGGTTACTCTTTCCTGATGGCCATGTGGGATGTTTCATGTGTTTAGGCACAAATTTGATTTAACTGAACGATAACAAAAAAACCTCAATGACATTGAATGGGAACAAAGCTAATTTGGTTTTTATTAATTACATGTCGGCCTACATGATAATAAAGTAGAGTTATAGGGATCTGGCAATAAAGGATGAAACTTCAAGCCTCCGAATCTTGGAGGTCGAGAGGCGTGACAGTGACAGTAAATTTGCAAGTTTTTAAATTTGTAAAAAGATTTATTTAGTTACTTACGTTCTTATTTATGCCTTGCATTTCTTTTTACCATTACAGCACAATTAATGAATTAGAAGCACAGTTGGACTACGAGAGATTGAAACGTGAGAAACTTGAAGCCCAACTGGATCAGTACAGGCGGGAAATTGGTTACCTAAACTCTCAGCTCGAGAACATGCAGATGAACGTGGTAGGTGAACATATTTATCCCTGGCATCATTCATGATCATGTCATCAGCATCATTGTTATCATCATTATCATCATCATCATTATCATCACTGAATGTTGTCCTTGTCAAGACTTGCCTCTATGTCAAACAAAATGTTATTCTTATGAAAATGTGCCATTGTCAGTCCTTTAAAATTTAAAAAAACAACTTATAACCCACCTGTTTTCCACACAGCCATAAAACCCACACAGATTCATATTTCTTATTGCTGTCTTACATGTAGGTCAAATGTCTTTTGTATTTTCATCCTATGCTTTGAAATATGTTTGTCATGCATCATGTGTATATTGCATTGGGGTGTGTAAATTATATATGCATATGTCTGGATATATAATGTCTATCCATGTTTGAGCACTCTGAGCTTGATATATATATCGGGGTGGGGCACTATTATTAAGTATTACATTATTATTATTATTATATTATTATTATTATTATTATTATTATTATTATTATTATTAGTATTACATTATTATTATTATTATTATTATCATTATTATTATTATTATTATATTACATTATTATTATTATTATTATTATTATTATTATTATTATTATTATTATTATTATTATTATTATTATTATTATTATTATTATTATTATTATTATTATTATTATTATTATTATTATTATTATTATTATTATTATTATTATTATTATTATTATTATTATTATTATTATTATTATTATTATTATTATTATTGTTATTGTTATTATATTATTATTATTATTATTATTATTATTATTATTATTATTATTATTATTATTATTATTATTATTATTATTATTATTATTATTATTATTATTATTATTATTATTATTATTATTATTATTATTATTATTATTATTATTATTATTATTATTATTATTATTATTATTATTATTATTATTATTATTATTATTATTATTATTATTATTATTATTATTATTATTATTATTATTATTATTATTATTATTATTATTATTATTATTATTATTATTATTATTATTATTATTATTATTATTATTATTATTATTATTATTATTATTATTATTATTATTATTATTATTATTATTATTATACAAGCATGTTACACCCTGGGTGATACCAAGTATGATTGTTTTAGATCTGATTAGTATTCAGATAGGCGTGAACAGTTCTATTCCAACTTTTTAATATAACCTGTTCAAAATGGCGACCTAGGTGAATGAAAATTCTTCTCAAAGACAGTGAAACAATAACTTTTTCAATAGTCAAACGTCACTTCTGGTAGAATAATTTTTTGAATGAAATGACACACAAAATATGGTTACTCTTAGTAGCCTTGCAATAGAGCCTTTGACAAACAAAGATCAACCAACTCATAATGATATATATAGAGATATTGTAATGTTACTAACTAGATCTAGTTATTTCTCTTGATCATTTTTCCTGCTTTTTGTTGTTGTTATTGCTGTTGTTGACAAATTGAAGTTTTGTCTGTCCACAGCCCTCGGATGACATCAGCCAGCCAGCCGTAAGGAGGAAGCCGAAGAAGTCCAAGAAAAGATCGCAAGATGACGAGGGCATGTTTATCAAAAGAAATCTTTCAGCCCCATAACGAGGAAGTCGATACAGGAAGGTTTCAATGCCGATTGTTTAATAAGGGAAATTTACCGACCTTGAAGAATGAATGTTTTCTTATATTGCATAATTTATTGACTTTTAGTTGTTAAATTAATTGATTAATGGATTGATTAAATTGTTAATTAATTGATTGATTAATTAATTAATTAATTTCTATGTTTGTCTTTTGATGGTGACTTTTGTAAAGATAACATAAAAACTTTTGAAATATTTTTTTTTTTTCTCGTGTTATTTAAATGCATTTTAGATTTCAGACGACTTTCTCTATTATATAATTTAATGATGGGAAAGTCGTTGTAATCTTTTTTAAAAAAGGATCTCATTTGCTAAATACAACATGGTTGAATTTAGACACTTGGAAAAACAGTGATGTTTGCAAGATGTGATGTGAATGAGTTTATTATGTGCCGAGAAATAATGAGAAGGAGAAAAGCTTTGATAAAATATTTGCCGACTCTGAGATTTCATTGAGTCCCTTGCAATGTCATTTTGCTACTTTTCTGTCTTTTTCTTAGAGAATCGTTTGCTTCTTTTTCCCCATGAAATTAACACTAAACAACAGAGAAATTGTTTACTTTTCTACCGCAATGTTTCATCATTTTGCCTTCATTTGCAATACTCTCATCTCATTGTAATAATTGCTTTATGTTAAACCTATTTCATCGTTGATTCCTTTATTCTTCATGTAAAAAATGCTACCGTGTACAGCCGTTAATAAGATTTAAGATTCTTTTTTTCTGTTTATAAATTTATTTAAGGGCTGTATTGTGCTGTACGTGTTGTGACCATTGGTTCTGTTGTCAATCTCTTCATTCAATGACTCATTGGCCATTGGTTCTGTTGTCAATCTCTTCATTCAATGACTCATTAGCCATGGTTCTGTTGTCAATCTCTTCATTTGATGACTCATTGACCATTGCCATATTTTCAGTCATTTTTCCCAAAGCCAAAAGCCGGCCTTGGTGACTTGATGTACTATGCTGTCACATTAATTCACCCAACCTTTGTGTTGAATCGTAGCGAAACCATGGTTTAGTGTAGTCTACAACACCGGTTCAAAACCCATGGCTAACCCAGGTGTTATTCACAACGTTGTACTCTTACGAAAGGTAAGGTACTTCATTCTGCTTTCCTTTCCTCACTTGACTCCGATGTGAATGAGCACCCAGCTATATAATCATGCTGTTGTAAGAGAAATCAGAGTGAACAAGAATGACACAATGGACCTAATTCTATGAACAAATAGCATTCGTTATATGGCAACCCTGTAAACAGCGGGACAAACTGAAAGAAGAATAATTCCTGGGGTACATCTGGCTATCAGAGAGGAGAAAAGTGGTAGGTGGGAAATGTAATTTTCACTTTCTTGTCTCTGCTCGAAAAGAGGATGATATGACAACCAACTCAATTTGTAGCAAAGCGCCACCCTCCTTCGAGTCACAGTGCATCACATCACGGACTCCTTCCATTCAGAGCTCATGTAACTAACTACGTTCAGATCCCCAAGGACTTAAGTTCTGACAAACCACAAAAGGCTTTCAAAGAGGAGTTAAGACATTTCTATTATTAGAAAACAAAAATCAGAGGAGGAGAAATACTCATTAAGAAATGGAAAATAAAAGGAATAGTACAATTGTACATTAAAAAAATTCCAACAAAAACGCAACATACCAACCGTGATTGACATCAAGTAGAAGACACGGTTGTGATGTCATTGTCTCCAGCATTGTTTTTAGTTTGTTGGATATACAAAAAGTTGTTCACAAGTGTTTTGTTTGCGTAGTGGTTTTGTTGCAGTTTGTTTCATTTTAAATATGTGGTTGATTTCTATATTATTCTCGACTTGTTTCTTTTTACACTTTTTAGTTTTGTTTTGTTTTGGCAGAGACTGAATGTTCTTTCCGTTTTCAAGTCTTCCTTACTAACAACACTCCCCCCCCCCCCCCCCCCTGCCTCCCTCTGTAAAATAAAAAAAACGACCCAAAAGCCTGGGGATTGAGAGAGGAGGGGGAAATAAAAAAACTCACAAAATCAAATGTGTGTATATTTACATGACAAAATCATCTGTATGTTTTTTACATGTCATGTTTATTCTCATTTTTAGGGTTTCATTCTGTCTCTCAACCCCCAACATCTCCTTTGACCTCTCCCTGTACAAAAAAAAAGAAAACTAAAATGTATTATTTATTTTGCTTAATGTAGATTGTATCTGTAGACAGAATATAAAGTTAGCCAAAGTTTCTCCACGTTTTATGTAATGGCACAATTTTCATTTTCTTTAGTCACAGAAGCTACAGTGTCTTCTCCTTCATCTCTTGAGCAGATTTTGTTTAGATTTTTTTTTCTTTATCAAAATTTGTTGGGTTTTTTTTTCTTTTTCAGTGCATTTATGTTTCTGCTGTTCAAAATAATAAAAATGGTTACGGAAAAAAAACAAATTCTTTGTTTTTTTGTTTATTTATAAGTCTTGTACCTTCCTCAGCTCACTCTGTCCTTATGCCAGTATTATCAGTATAACTTTTTATAGGCAAACACATCTCCTTTTTACCTCACTCCACTGACATGTGTGGGGACACGGTAGTCTAGAGGTAAGGTGTCGGCCTCTCAACCAGAAAAGGAATTCAATTTACCCTGATTGGGCCTCAATTTGTAATTGTCACATGACGAGAGTGAGTGTGAGGCGAGAAAGAGAGAAGGAGCTAGAGCTAGCTATGAAGAAGACAAGACTGAGCAGTCAAAAAGAAACTTAATATTGTGTTACTGTGATCTGAAGTTTTAATAAAGTTCCACGCTTATAAAATAAGACTTCTTCAAATTTCTTCAACATACTTCCCTTTTCCAGTTAGGTGGATCGACACCTAGTCCCAACAGGGACGGACGATAAAAAGGAGGTCCCATGTGCAGTTCCCAACACTCTGTACATGTTAAAGATCCCTTGGCTGTTATCAGGGCAGTCCAGGCAAAATTAAAATTAATAATCCTACCAAAACCCCCGGGATCACCGTAGTTGTGGGTGTGGGTAAATCAAATGAAATCAAACCTACGCTTTCAGTTTCATTTCATGAGAAAATAACAAAGACCAGCATTTTGAATACGCTTTTATTGACGAATCCATGAGTAGCTTCTCCAGATCCCGTACATTATGAATATTATGAATGAGGTGTGTATAGAATATTATATGTATATAATATATATATATATATATATGTGTATATATATGTATAACTTTGTATAAAAATATTAATCGTTCTTCACATAAAAAGAAAAAAAAATTTGAAAAGTTCATTATTTCAATATGGAGACAGAGAAATTAATTGTTTGTAAGTCTATAATTCTTTCACATCACTCAGGGGGCTTAATAGTATTATTGTAAAAAACTGCAAGGGGGAGAACTGCATAGCATATTTTGTTCTTTGATCCGCAATGTAAGATATGGAGAGACATTTTTCAAAGTCATTTATATAAGGGTGGAAAAAAATTAATAAAATTGAATGTTAACATTGTCATGAATGTATATATATACACATTTCATGCTTTGAGGGGCAAAAGGGGGTGAAAAAATGTGGACTGAAAAAAAAAAAAAAAAAATGTTTTAAATGAGGTCAATATGGAATGACTTTTTTTTTTTTTTAAACGAAAAAAAGAAATTGGGAAACGGAACAAAAAAAACAAACCAAAAAATGCTAATGCAACTACAGAAAATTGTAAATGTCTTAAAGGAAACTTTTCTTCTTGTCTCATCTATGGGTTGTTGTTTTTTACACTTTGATTAACTTTGCTTGAGAAAACATATATCATCAATACATCAATGCAATTCAGAAATCCATCTGACTATAAATAAATAATTTAAAAAACCAACTTAAGTTTGATACAAAAATGGTTGTACAATGATCTATGGGACATCTTTTGATGCTTTCTTAAATATGTAGTAAAAATAGCATATATAACTATTTTATATTTTTAAAAGAGATTTCTTTATGAATAAATAAATAAATAAATAAAAATACTAACGTAGTCCTTTCAAGTGAAAGCTATGAAAGCTAAGTAAAGGTTCCCTCAAAACAAGTACTGGCCATGGAGCCGGGGGGGGGGGGGGGTGATAATACATCATCCACCACTTTCTGGACATGACACTAGTCTGTCACAGGTTTTCTCTCCAGCTGATACTGGTACTCATTTGTGCTTGGGTTGAATGAGAAAATGCGTGTTGATGTGGGTCTTTCCCATATATGCAACATTGGACCATGCATTGACAGAATTGCTCACGAGGCTAACAGCATTACCAAAAAGATGGATACCAACATTACTATTCATACGCTGTTTTTGTTTAAATATAACACATAAATGGACATTAAAAAATTAAGGAAAACCAATTGAAAAAACAACCCAAGTCATTCAAACAAACAAAAAAACCATTTTCATGATCTCGAAGAAGTGAGAGTTTTCAACTCTCATCACAGCATTAGGGAGGAGTTGTGTTCTCTTTTGACAAAATTTACCTCTTTTCCATTACTGCAACAGTGAAAATTCAAAAAGCTCTGTCCGGTACTAATATGTTTTTTTTTTTAACAAGTCGCCTCACTGATATGTTCAAACATTAAAAAAACACCACTCTCCGGAATACATAATATACAAAGAAATAATAAAAACTGCTTCTAGATAGAATACCATATTTTGAATTTTATCTCCATTCATAAAAAAGAATACAAAAAACACCTACAAAAGACAATGACAAAATTGAACAAAGTAAAACAAAACTAGCGGCAGAAAATTTTAATCAATTTGGTTGAGACAGCGCTATTATGAAATATTGTACGTTTTTTTCTTTGTTGTCTTTACATCTCTAGATTACCCTTCTCTCCAACAAAGGCACTGTTTACAACAACAACAACGACAAAAATGTTCATTGAAAACGTCATACACAAACAACTTGACAAAATACAGAAAAAAGAACAAAAACAAGTCATCACTGAATGTATCACAGAGAAACATATTTGTGCATGAATGGGTAAATGGACACTGGATCTCATTGAGACAAGACAAAATATTCATAATATATCATATTTATCCAATTTCAACACTCACATCTTTTTGCAAAAAGAGTATTACAGAATTCAATATTTAAACGTTTGCAAGGTGTAAGAAAAAAAAAACCGAATTTTGATATTTTAACTTTTATAATGGCAACGAAACGGATAAAAAAAATAAACAAAAAAAATATGTGTTTGGTTGTGTACATATAAAAAAGATATGGGGAAAAGTAATTCAGGGAAATTTAAAATCTGCATACTGTATGATCCATAGAAGAATTTTGTTTTATAAGGATTTAGAAAATATCCACCATACACAGTTGAGTGTTCTCAGCGTGAGATTGAAGGACCCTTCAAGCTGAAAAACAAAAAGTGAAAAAACAGGAAAGAGAAGAGACCTACCAGTAGCCCCAACAACCAACTTTGTAGAAGTAAAAAAAAAAAAAAACCCTTAAAAAGCCCTTAACATTATACAACTAATATTTCTAACATAAAAAAAGAAAAAGCCCTTAACATTATACAACTAATATTTCTAACATAAAAAAAGAAAAAGCCCTTAACATTATACAACTCATATTTCTAACATAAAAAAAGAAAAAGCAACTAATATTTCTAACATTAACATTACACAACTAATATTTCTAACATGACATGCAAAAATTAAAAGGAAAATTTGACATCAATGGGTGTGAAGAGGATGAAATCACAGACCTGACACCCATAGACACAATGTCAATATCAAATTTGAAAGGTTTATTGCTTTTGTTTTAAATGCAATAGTATGAAAAGAAAAGCTTAGATAAATAAAATAAACAAAAAAACCCTCCAACACTATGAATATAAATCTATCATTCTGTCATTCAGAGTAAAAATAAATTGTGGATTATATCTTCCCACGGTGGAATGCATGTTTTCCAGGGCAAGTTGGTTACACTTGAATGACGATTTGAAAACAATGCTTTTGAGAATGGATTAAATGGAGATCACGAAAGAAAAGAGAACTGAATTTGAAAAAAGCAGATTAACAACCAAGTGAATCAAAAAAATAAATATGATAATAATAATAATAATAATAATAATAATAATAATAATAATAATAATAACAATAATAATAATAATAATAATAAAAACAGTATATTCCAATATTGCTAAATAAAATCTTCAGCATATATAAGTTATCAGCATTAACTTCATTCACTTCACATGGATTTGATAAAACCAAGCAAGTAGTGTAAGTCTATGTCCCGATATGTATAATCATTATTAGTATAAATATTCTACTTCATAACTTCCACAAAGACAATTTGATACAATTCATTCTGATTTGATTTGACAAGGACGCTCATTACCGTACAATCTACGGCTTTGAAGAAATAAAAAAATAATGTACAAAATTATTATTTCCTCCTGCTGAGAAATAAAAAGATACGGGGCGATGTATGAGAAGATCTGTTGTCTTGGGGGGGGGGGGGGGGGCTGGGAGGAGATAAAAAGTTCCCTGGTATTTAACAGCTTTGACTGACAAAATTGGGGAAGGGGCAAGTGGGGGATTACATAAAAAAAAGGAAAAAAGAAAAAAACTCCCTGGGAAACTGAAATCTAATGAAATTACATTCCCCCCCCCCCCTGTAAACTTGACAGACCTGAGCTTGGAGCCAACCAGAAAGATGGGAGTTCCTTCAGTCATTGTACAACACAATAACTACATCACATTCATCAAAGCTCTCCAATCATCATTCTTCACTCAGCAGAAAATTGTGAGTGATTTTAGTTGTATTCTTTTTCTTTAGCAAATCATTTTTATTTTCAACAAAAACAGGGGGTGTAAAGAAAGTCCCAAAAATAACAACAGTTTCGTCATATTTGAACAATTGGAATGTGTTTCCATCACTTGCAAAAATACATTTCCTTAAGTCAAAATCAAAGAAAAACAAACCAAACAAACTAACAAACAAACAGTTAAACAAAAATAAACAAAACAATCAAAAATGAAATTCGTGAATTCAAAGAAAACAAGAAGGGAATTCAGCAAACGGCCAAATCAACTTACAATACAAGATTTTTGTTCTAGTTTTGATTTATTTCGATTCAACGCTCAGTCGTGCCACTGGTAATAACCACCACTGTTCCGACTTGTGTTGTGGTGTGTTGCCTGGTTGGTCTGCTGGAAATTGTGCGACACGCGGCTGTGGTTGATGCTGTTGCTGCTGACGTTGTGGAAGTTGGGGTGGTGGCCATTGGCCATCAAGTTCTGCTCGTGGAAAATTTGCTCCAATTCTTGCTGGGTGTCTAAGATGTTCACGTGGAACGGAGAGCCGGGAACGTCTCACGCCAGACCATCTAAAGTGGTAATAGTGGTAATAATAATAATAATAATGATAATGATAATAATAATAGTAATAATAATAATAATAATAATAATAATAATAATAATAATAATAATAATAATAATAATAATACAATCTATAAAACGTATACTATGGCAATCTCAGTGGTGTTGGTGGCCAAGTGGTTAAACTGCCAGGCTTGGGATCATGAGCTCCCGGGTTCAAATCCTAGTAAAGCTAGGTCGGACGTTGTGTTCCTTGGGAACACATTTTTACCACTCGACCCGGTGAAAATAGGGTCAAGCCCTAGTTTGGGATAAAAAAACCTGTGTCAGACTAGCGTCCTGTCCAGGAGGTGATTATTATCACCGGTTCCGTTTCCCACTATGGAAACAGGGATAATCTATCAGTAATGGCCTTGAAGGAACTTTACTTTATTAGCGTAATCTCGGGCGAAGATACCAGAATAATGAACATCTTGAAGGCACTTTACTTTATTAATGTAATCTCAGGGAAAATACCAGAATAATGAACATCTTGAAGGAATTTACTTTATTAATGTAATCTCAGGGGAAAATACCAGAATAATGAACATCTTGAAGGAATTTACTTTATTAATGTAATCTCAGGGGAAAATACCAGAATAATGAACATCTTGAAGGAATTTACTTTATTAATGTAATCTCAGGGGAAAATACCAGAATAATGAACATAAACTGGAGAGCAAAACAAAAGCTGAGTCAAAAAAAAATTAAAAAATGAAAAAAAAATGCAAATCACTCAAAACCTATCTACAAATTAATGAGTTGTTTCTTCCTTTCTTTGAAATTTACCCCATCCACCATTGGGGTGATCTCCACGATGAATTAAGAGGAAACAGTAAGATGAAAGATATATGTGAAAAAAAAGAAGGAAAGGAACGAAGTAGGACCTACCAGAAACGCACGCCAACCGCCCGCTACAAATTAATGACAAGACGGATGAAATAAAACAAGACAGCAAACCAAAGCCAACTGATCCACAATGCCTTGAAAAGAATAATTAACAAAAAGTGACAATTTCACGAAAAGAAATAGAACAAACATGTGACATTTCAGGTTAAGTCTTTGAAACTGACGGCTCTGTAAGCGAAACCGTAGTATTGTGGGTTTGTAATCATGCTGGCCCAAGTGTTTTTCCGACATTGCAATCTTAGGAAAGGTATTTCACTCTGCCTTCTAACTTGACTCAGATGTGAATGAGTACCCAGCTACAGGTAGAGAAAGATCCTGTCAGTGTGTTAGTAAGAAGCACCTAACAAGCTGCTGTACTATATGCTCCTCACAGAGTTCAGATTGACTTTGGATGAAATAACCTACTAGGGAATAAATGATGTACAGTCGGTGAGCCTGCACTTGTACGTGGACACGGACTATGAATCCATCTTTATCTTTATCTTTTATCTCCATCTTCATTTGTCGGACAGTAAACAAGTGTGTGGACTACTACTACTACTACTACTACTACTACTACTGCTACTACTGCTACTGCTACTGCTGCTGCTACTGCTACTGCTGCTGCTATGCTGCTACTGCTACTGCCACTGCTACTACCTGCTGCTCCTGCTGCTGCTACTGCTCACTGCTGCTGCTGCTGCTGCTGCTGCTGCTGCTGCTACTACTACTACTACTACTACTACTACTACTGCTCCTATCTGCTCCTACTGCTACTGCTACTGCTACTGCTACTGCTACTGCTCCTACTGCTACTGCTACTGCTACTGCTGCTCTGCTACTACTACTAATGCTACTGCTTCTGCCGCTGCTACTACTACTGCTGCTACTACTGTGCTGCTACTACTGCTATCGTTCCAACGACGTGTTGGATATTCATATCTTTTCATCGAAAAGCGGTGTGAAAAGCAATGGCAAACTACACATCATGCCGTATGCCTAGAAAAATCCGGTCTTTTGAGTATGAGATTTACTTTTTCCTTTGTTAATTTGTTTGGTTTTGTTCCAACAGGCTTCAACATTATTTCGTGACCTTATTCATTACTGCAGATTTGGAGGAGGAGCTACGGTCCAGATTGTTAACAATCTGGATTGTGAATCAGTAAATTTACCAAAACAAAGCAATGATCTAACTACCCCTCTGATAAACAGGCAAAATAATTACCTGACGTTGATGGCGTAGAGACCTGTTACTGTGGGGTAGTGGCATAAGTTGTTCGATCTTTCTGACTCTCTCTGTACATTTCGACTTGGAAGGCACCTGTAAGGGAGAGAAGCACAGCCATTATAAACTTTATCATCCAGATTCACGTCTTCGAATCTATTCTTTGCATGTAAATGTAAGTAATAATGAGTTATTGGGATGACGGAATGAATTTAAAACTCAAAAATGTTCATGAATGTATGTCTCTCTTATCTATTTAATACAGGATATATGTATACCATTATTATAATTATCATCATCATCATCATCATCATCCATCATCATCCATCCTCATTATCATTATTATTTTATTTTATTATTATTATTATCATTATTCTTATTATTATTTTTATCATTATCGTTATTATTATCATTATTATTATCCTCATTATTTTTATTACTATTATCCTTATGATTATAAACAGCTTTCCCAAAGAATTTAAACTTCTAATGTGTATAACAAAACTCAAAGCCAGTAAGAGAAATATATAATAGTGACAACAGTATTAAAAATGAGAAGGAAAAAAAAAAAAAAAAAAAGAAGACGAAGAAGAAGAAAAGCAAACACGAACCATCAATCAATATTTTTCTGTGTTTCTTATTAAACACATACGCTTTATATTCAAATCTGAACCCCCAAAAAAAAATTCAAAAAATCATGACCTCTAACCTTTAGGACCCCGGATTCGAACTGTAAGCTGGCCAGCTCCAGCTCCCTTGGTCTCCACGATGAACTGACTCTGGAAGTTGGCCAAGAGCCCGTGTTCTACACCTGGACCACTGACCCTGACCTTGCTGGCGTCAGGTTGAGCCGACACTTTGAAAGAGAATGGGCTTCCTGCATGGGGTCAAAGGCAAATAAACAAAAAGACATGATTAAAGTATATTCATTGTGAAGTTTAACCCTTCAGGCTTTAAAATGACAAAAAAAATGACACGTGCAAAACCCCTGCTGAGTTTAAAACGACAGAAACCGACACCTCAAGCAAATACAGGCCCACATTGTTCAAGCCGACCAGAAACTGACAAGTGACACGCCTATGTTTTTGTTAGCTCTCATTGGTCACATAAGTGATGATATTGTTCTAAATTTAGAACAGAACACAATATTAAAGGCCAGGGCAGCTTTACGTGACCAACTGAAGTAGTGGCACAAACGTGCAGACCGATCCGCATTCTTTCGGAAGATCAACCATCGCTGAGTGTAAACACGAAAGAATTAACATGTCCACCTATTACGCGGTGATCTCAGGGTAAATTCAGAAGATTTTGTTGTTGCTGTTTCGTTGAAGTTTACCCCTTTTACTTTCCAGTGATCTCAGGTTGGATTTAAGGGAAAAGCAAAGAGGATTTGACGTTGGTTTTAAACACATCCACAATTAAGGGGATCTTGGGGGTTTCAGTAAAAGTTTTAATTTTACCTTCATTATTCTGTAACCAAAGTGTTGTGATTTGTGCATGCAACCTACTTATTTCCGATGTGACAAGGTGTCAATCCATCTACCTGGACTAGGTGGTAGGTTTAACTCATACAAAATTCAGAAAACTTCTCAAATTGTCCGGGCTTAAACCCTCAACTTTTTTCGTTGAGAGGAGAGGTCGACACCTTGCCTCTGGACCAGAGGAGTCCCCAAAGCAAAGTGAAAGACATATGAAAGAGTGAAAGGAAAAGAAGTAGGACCTACCAGTAGCTTTCACCAACTGTCCACAAATTAAGAGGAAACAGCAAGATGAAAGGTAAGTGAGAGAGTGAAAGGGAAGAATTAGGACATACCAGTAGCCCCACCAACTGCCCATCACCAGTGTACATGAGATCAGCGTATACTGAGTGAAGACAAACAGTGACGCAAGGGGCATGTCGAAAAAGCTTGGTTGGTAGCACATTTTCTTTTCATGACAAGGCAATGGGTACCGACGCAGAGGTCGCTGGTTTGATCCTCATGGTGACCAGGTATTTTTTCTGTCTATTCTTTGTATTTGTCTCGTCTTTGTTCCTATGAGGCTTTTTTTATTATTCAAAGTCACTTCCTTTACTTTGTATACTGAGATATCCTGATTTGATTTGATTTACCCACATCCACAACTATGGTGATCCCAGGGTTTTTGGTAGGATCTTTAATTTTGCCTGGACTGCCTTGTAAACAACAAAGATCTTTAATGTGCACAGAGTGTTGTGATCTGCATACAGGACCTTCTCTTTATCGTCCGTCTCAATAGGACTAGAATGTGATCCACCTACCTGGACCAGGGGGTAGGAACTGTTGGCCGGGCTCCTCGAGCCCACTACCTTTTGGTTGAGAGGCCGACACCTTGTCTCTGGGCTACCAAATCCCCACTGTGATATCAACAAGCTGCCTGTGTGTCTGTTCATGCAACTTTTTACACATTTGACACACAACAGATTTGGAATAATTTTTAATTAAAAACTTTTCCATCAAGGTCCATATAAAATCAATGATACGATATTTGTTCGTTTCATTGAAATTTTCCCCATCCCACCATATGTGGTAATCTCAAGGTGAATTAAGAGGAAACAGCAAGATGAAAGATAAGTTTAAAAGTGAAAGGAAAGAAGTAGGACATACCAGTAGCATCCATAGACTACCCTACGCAAATATAACAGCAGTAGGTAGAACACACCAAAAGAAAGAAGGAAAATCCTCCTCCTCCTCACAAAGATATTAAGTCTATTACAAAATGTCACCAACAACAATCGTTGAAAAACCACCAAAAAAAAAACCCTTGCAAACAACAAACAAAAATATTTCACACTAAATGAGAGGTGCATGCAATTTTCTTTTCTTCTCCGTCTGGCAACACTAACCCTGTGCGTGTTCACCACCGTATTTGATTTGCAGAACATGTCTGCCAACCTCCTGAGCTCTGACGGCCAGTTTGTCGTGCCGTCGTGATGGTGTCGCTAAGTTCACAGTAGGCTACCTTGGACGGGCCCATGCAGTAGGCCGTCAATTCACCTGAAGAAAGAAAAGTTGGTTTGGAATGGAAGGTGGATAAAAATAAATATTAGTATGAATTTTAAAATTGCCATCAATGACAAATCAAATATAAACAAACAGTAGGGGTGCCTGAGGGAGAGAAAAAATGTTATTGCGGCAAGAACACTATCAATCAAAGAAGAATAGGAAAGGAAAATATATTTCAATTAAAACCCATCCTTACCCTCTTGTCATCCTTGATACAAAGACTACATTAAATATTTTCAAGTACCTGATGAGTAAAATATTGGGAAATACATGCAGACACTTACAGCAAAAAAACACACACACACACACAGACAAACACATACACAAACAACAGCAAAACGGGAGATATGAACACAGAGAGTTCTTGCTCCAGTTTCGTTAGCAATAATATTAGTATAGAATAGAACATTATGATTTCCGTAACCGTATAGCCCTGAGACAGAAAGTTTATATGTTGCAATGCCAATCATACAAGTCATAAGTTAAATATATTCTATATGTCCTATAGAAGAACCTGAAGTGGTTCTAAAGTCGAGGAAAATGGATTGAATTAGATTCCTTTCTAAAAGACATATATTGCTAATAATAGAACCTAAAGTTCCTCTCATGATGATAACATTGCTTAGATTGTATTTGTCTGACTCATTTCATGGCATTGCAGGATACATAGAGACGTATAACATAATATGTTCTCTACATGTTGAGAGGAATTTCAGGTTAGAAGAGAATCAACCAAACATATGTTGATAGAAAGTGAGAAGAAAACAAAGAGGGGAAAAAAAACAGTGGAATACATGTTCTATTTGATAAATTAGGATCGTCCACAGATAAGAACATACAACAATACACAAATCTAGTCTTAAATGAAGAGAGAAATTTTAGTTACTAAGATATGAAAATTATAGAGAGCAACCAGTAATGATTGTTATAAGAAAACCAATACCACAGAAAATAAAAAGAAGAAAATTTCATATTGCCGTAATCAACCCAGACATTGTGAGTTAGAAGGCTTTGCTCAAAAAAAAATAATTGCAGTGGATAAAAAAAGTAACATAAGTTTAATTGTGTTACAGGTAGTTATTTCAAGTGTGGATTGAGGTAATGATTTTATATGATAATAGTATATTATCTCCCTGCATTAGAATAATTATTGCAAAGATATTAAATTCGTGAATAAACACGGCATACCTGAAAAAAGAAACCCAAGTAAAATCATCATGCATGAAGCATTTTGTAACTGAGAGATAATTTGATAGAAAGAAAAAGCATTAATGTCATCACTCTCTGTTGAACCATGGCTCTCTACTTGCTGTGAGTTAAACCTGTCAAACTAATTGCAAATATCGATTTTTAAGGAAATCCTCTAATCTGATCATTATTTATTTGTACTGTTGGCAATAGAAATGTTTAAATAACATTTTTTAAAAAGAAGAATATTCAAAAACAAAAAGAATTACTTGTAATTTCTAACAGTAACATGATAAGTAAACAACATTGATAGATGAACGTGGCAAAATCACATTGTTCAGTATTCTTTCCACGCGTCTTCTTTCCGTGTGTGAATTTAAAAAAAAAATTTTTTTGCAATAATTTCAAGAGGTTTTTAATCGTTGTCGTCTATTTACAACATTGATTCGCTGTTTCAAGTTAAATTTTTTTATGATTAATACCTACTAAGTGTGCATTGTTTAATTATTTCAAAGTTTTTGAACGTTGGGACTTTGATGTCTTACCAGGACCAGCTTTACGAGTGTCAATACGGAAGTCGAGATTGTGGCCCAGGAGGCCCCCTTTTCAAACCTTCCCCCGTTGACCGCCACACGGCTAGGGTAGGACGCTCCGATGACGTTCACTTTGTATGGCGATCCTCGCAGCTGGAAAATAGAAAATGATAATTAGGAAATAATTGACTGTGGGCCCGTTTGAAACAGTTCATATGTATTGATATTATCATTATATCTATGATTAATCCCTTATACAAATGTATTTTACTAATTGGTATAGCAAATCATTTTACAGCTTTTTAAGATCAGTAATGCCTATGACTTTCTTAATGTAGTTTTGGATTGGGTGTTGTGTATGCTCGTACATGTGACTTTGAGACTTCGGTATAAAGGTGCTATATCAATAAGACATTTATAATTGCTATATCAATATTATTATTATTATTATTATTATTATTATTATTATTATTATTATTATTATTATTATTATTATTATTATTATTATTATTATTATTATTATTATTATTATCATTATTATCATTATTATTATTATTATTATTATTATTATCATTATTATTTTTACTCTTATTATTTTCATTATCATTAGCATTTTTATATGTAAAAGAGACCAGCTTTCTCAGACAATGTAGTCACAGAGGTCTCTTTAAAAAAATAACCTCCAACAAAAACAACAGTTCCATTACATAACACATGATCCATGCAATTTTTATACTTGGATACTAATTTGACGGCTGTTGGAAAAAAATGATATTTTGTGTCTTTCTTTATAACAAAATGCTTAATTCAAAAGGGTTTACCAGAACAGTTGGACAGTTTGGTCTCGGAAGTTATTGTGGTCATTGAATATGCATTTGATTTTCTTAGGGCAGTAAGGTACTTTTTGAATATGCATTTGATTTTTCTTAGGTAGTATGGTACTTTTGAATATGCATTTGATTTTCTTAGGGCAGTATGGTACTTTTGAATATGCATTTGATTTTCTTAGGGCAGTATGGTACTTTTGAATATGCATTTGATATGCAAGATATGGAACAGCACAATAAAGAAATAAGTGAAATGCTGAAAGAAACGAAGTAGGACCTGTCATTAGCACCACCCACTATTTCACCTATCAACCACCCACTATTTCATCTATCAACCACCCACTATTTCCCTATTTTTCACCAATCAACCACCCACTATTTCATCTATCAACACCCACTATTTCCCCTATCAACCACCCGCTATTTCCCTATCAACCACCCACTATTTCACCTTTCAACCACCCACTATTTCACCCACCAAACACCCACTATTTCACCTATCAAACACCCGTATTTCACCTATCAACCACTCACTATTTCACCTCAACCACCCACTATTTCACCTATCAACCACCCACTATTTTCCCTATCAACCACCCGCTATTTCCCCCTATCAACCACCCTATTTCACCTATCAACCACGGTTTCACCTATCAACCACTCACTATTTCACCTATCAACCACCTATTATTTCACCTATCAACCACCCACTATTTCACTTATCAACCACCTGCTATTTCACCTATCAACCATGCACTATTTCACCTTTCAACCACCCACTATTTCACCTTTCGACCGCCCGCTATTTCACTTATCAACCACCCGCTATTTCACCTATCAACCACCTGTTATTTCACCTATCAACCATCCACTATTTGCGTTATGAAGAAGAAACAGCAAGTTAAGTCCAGTAAAAATGAAAACAGATAGAGAATGAATGACCCAACCATCTAAGATTTCAATCCAAATCTTAGGCATACATAACTGATATTACATTGATATTTGAGGGAACCCAGTGGTCTAGGGGTAAGATGTGAGCCTCTGAACCAAAAAAGAGGGTTCAAGCCCCGAGGAGTAAAGCAACATATTCTCAAGTTATTTTCCAGTAAAACCCATTCCCCCGGTCTAGTTAGCTGGATTGACACTTAATCCATCACAGACAGACGATAAAACGGGTGACTTGTGTGCAGGTCAACATTCTGTGCATACTTAAGATCCTTGAACTCACCTGTCGTCCATTCCAAGAAATGTGGAGGAGGTATGCACCTGGGATTTTAGGGATGTAGGTACAGCGGTATTTGCCACCTCCAAGACGGGTAGTAAAAACTTTGACTTCTGCCCGCACACCGGTCAGTTCGACCTCTGGCTCACCTGGAGACGGTGAAAATGAAGACAATGTCAGGTGATGAAAATTGTCAATAAAAAAAACAATCAGTTTTTTAAAAAATACCATTAAAAAATTGTATTTGATTCAGGAACAAAGTCTACACTGCTTGCTTCGCTTGATGAATTCTTTAACGCTTTTATCCCTGTATTCATTAATTCGTAAAAAATTCAAGATTAATCACATTTTATTCAGAAGAAATGAATTAAGAAAATAACTTTTTTATTAAGTATTAAGTTTTCAACTCCATGCATTGATTATGCATCACAGAAATAATTCCTCTTGAGTGCGATCACCGATCTACCAGTGCTTCTGCTGGGTCGTTTTATGTCAAACTGCTGCTGTATTGGCTGTGGGCATTTCTCCACAATTTTGTTTCATAGAATAGTACTGCTAAAGTTGTGAGGAAATATCTACAACCAATATATCGGCGGTTGGCAGAGAACAACTTAACGAAAGCACCGATAGATCGGTGATTGACACTCAATACTTAGCAAAGTTATTTGCCTTTGAAATGCATCACTCTTGCGGAGAATAGATTTAATCTGTGGAGCAATATTTGTTTTTTGGCATTCAAAGAGTGAATTCCATATAGCTTATCATAACTAGAGAATGTTTGTAAATTCTAAAAAACGAAATTAATAATAAGTGATAGTTAGATTCATATCTTAAGAAACTCAATAACATAATACGAGATACATGCATTTGTTTAGTTGAGAAAATTATCAAACAAACAGAAATACAACAAGTAGTCAAGTTTAAAAGAACAATAACATAATATATAAGACGAAATCACGAAGGAAGGATTATAAAATAATATCAAACACACGAAAATTTCTCGTTCCCATATATTGTTAGCAAAAATCTTCTTTTTGATACAACAAAACAATGCTCCTTTTTTACTGAAACATTTATTACACGGTTGGTATCCACAGAAAGCTGTACAAATGATATGGCAAGCTTTAAGAACGCACCGTCCTTTGAAATACTGTGAACTGCCTATCATTATGTTCATATGTTCATTCGTGCTCCCCAGTTGGTGAAATTCTTTAATGTAATCCACTGTTGAGGAACGAAGTAGTAAAGGCATTTGTTTATTTTTAATCCGCCTGGAATATCTTGGACGAATTCTTTTTCTTTTTTCTTTCCCAAACTGATATACTTTCTTTATTTATTTATCAGTTCCTATTCTACCTTCCGGTGTATGGGTTAAGATGCCCAAAATGATCTTTCTCCAGGTTGCCCTGTCCTGGCATTTTTGTTTCCTTCCGTGAAAGTTAGATTTATTTGCTTTAATGCCTCTTTTACATCTTCTTCCCACTTTCTCTGAGGCCTGCCTTTTGGTCTTTTTACTTGAATTTTAGCACTGTATACTGATTTAACTATTCTGTTGTCATTCATTCTGTTTAGATGCCCAAACTATCTGAGTTAATTTCTATCTTAGTTTTTATGCTATCTGCTTTGGTTTGATCTCTTATTGTTGTGTTTCTGATTTTGTTTCTTTTAATTTTCTCACTACTCTTCTTAGATATTTAATTTAAGATGCCTGTATCTACTGTATTCCCTACTGTTTAAGGACCAGGTTTCACTGCCATAGAGGAGAGTAGGATAATAAGCTGTGTTGTATACTGCCATTTTGGTTTTTGTTGCCAATTCTTGTTTACCTCTTAATGCCTTTCCTGGATGGTTATATATTGTCATTGCCTTTTGGTATACTTTGAACATATAATGGGCAGTTCAAAGGGTGGTGCACTATTAAAGCTCACTAGTATGAAAGGTCATGTACCAGAAAGTAAAGTGACAGAAACAAAGATACAGTGTGTTACATTATTACCTATGTATATATATATATATATATATATATATATATATATATATATATATATATATATATATATATATATATATATATATATATATATATTTATATATATATATATATATATATATATATATCTATATATATATATATATATCTATATATATATTGTTAACACAACAAAACCATGCACAAAGCTGGGGGTTTTTTAAGTGGAGGAATAGACTAAAGTCGAATTGCTATTTGAAACTTGGAGACTGTGAGGAAAGAATGGGGATAATAATGGGGATAATAATAACAATAATAATAGGGGGCAGACGGAAGGAGGAGGACGACTGAAAACAGAGAAAACTAAAAACCCACCTGAAAATAAAAAGACTGTGCGCAAGCAATCCAAGCAGTACAAAATCACGGCAAACACATGCAAAGCAGAACATAAAAAATAAAAAACAAAAGGAAAATAAACAGAAACAAAACAAAGCAGCTGATTTAAAATTCAACGTGCAAAAACCCAAAATCAAACAAATTTAGGATGAAAAGAAGAAACCGATGCAAGGTTTTTATTGGGAGCAATATTGGGTTGGGTTAGATTGGGAGGGAAAATTTTATGCATGCACATATCGAAGCCTAAGATTTGAGAGAATATATATTAGGGGGATCACATTCAAGAAGATAATTTAAACTGTAGGCTATATAATATGCATTGTTACTGTAAGTCTATTAAAATTTTTACATCTGAATGAATTCATCTTAAATGAGAAAAAAAGCAGGTGACCAAAAATTTATTTGTCAAGCAAAAAAAAAGAAAAAAGAAACTAGTAACTCAAAAAGAGTAAATTAAAAAGTTAACACACTGTTGCACACACTAACTCTTGAATAATTTTCTCCATCTAAAGTTTTCACTTTTATGGGGACTCCGAAGTCCAGAGGCAATGTGTCGGCCTCTCCTCCAAGAGGTAGTGGGTTCGAATTTGAGCCCCACCAATGGTTGAAAAATTGTGTAATGTTTTTTTGAGCAAAATCTACCCCCCTGGTCCAGGTAGGTGGATTTACACCTAGTCCCATCGGAGACGGATGATAAAAGGAGGTCCGTGTACAGATCACGACATGCTATGCACGTTAAAAATCCCTTGGCTGTTTACAGGGCAGTCCGGGCAAAATTAAAAATCATACCGAAAAAAAAACCCTGAGATCACCTTAGTTGTGAATGTGGGTAAATCAAATCAAACAAACAAACAAACAAATTCACTTTCATGCATCAAATTTCACAAACTTGAAATTTTTATTTAAAAGCACTCATGTAAACGAAAAGACCCCAGGAATTTAATAACCATGGCAAGAATTAATCCATAACTTAGGTCCAAAACACAAAATGCAAACATTAGTAGACAAGCTCCAATGGTATTAGGAATACAACACAAAGTGCGGGATACACTTCAACAACAAGGCGAATAACTGGGGTGTAGTTACAAGTAAATATATGATGGACAGCTTTCTTTCAGGGAGTTTTAATTTGGGTGTTTTGTTTTTTTTTTCATTAAATCTACCTCATCCACCATATGATACGCAGTGATGTCAGAGTGAAGTAAGAGGATACAGCAATATAATAATATAAAAAATGTGAGAAAAAGAGGTAGGACCTACCAGCTGCACCCACCAACCGCCCCCATGGATTTCAGGATAATTTGTCTCTCCCGAAAATATAATTTTGCAGTCCAATCAAATAGTATTCAGTATCTGTGTCTTCTTCAGTATCATAGAACAAAACTGAGCAAGTTTCAATGTCTAAAGACTTGACTCATCGCATTGTGACTAATCAAAAGTAAATAAAGTTCCTTCAAGATCAAGGCCCATAGAGCTGGAGCTTATCCCGGTTGCTATAGCATGAAGCAGAACAGGTGACGATAATCACCTCCTGGCCAGGATGCTAATCTGACACAGGTTTTTACTCCCAAGCTAGTGTTTGTACCCATTTGCATCTGGGTAGAGTGGGGAAAATGCAAGTTAAGTGTCTTTCCCAAGAAACACAACCTCGGACCTGGCTTTGCTAGATTTGAACTTGGGACCTCATGATCCCCAGTCCAGCAGCCTAACCGCTCGGCCACAATTTGTGTAATAATAAGACCAATTTCCTTTAAATTTGGATGTTCCAAAAAAATGATTTAATTTTTGTATTTCATAAAACATGTACATGTATTATTCATCTCAAATGGCTCTTTTTCAAAAGGTTCAATTTTATTTTTGTATCTAAACTCATGGTAAAGGCCTGTGAGTTTTCTCTATCAGAGCCAATGCATTCACGTGTGAATTTATGCCAATGTGCACTCAATGGCATGTGTGTATTCATGTCGCAATGAGAGCTTAAAAGTTATGTGTAATCCCTTTGAAGAATCAGTGTGTGGATATGTGAGATATTTGTGTGTATTGTTCATAACAAAGGTATTGCCACAGGCCATTGGCATGAGCAACACACACCTACACACACACACACCTACACACACACACAAAACTAATCTTTACTAGAAAGGAAAACACACAACCTGTGTGTGTGTGTGTGTGTGGGTGTGTATGTGTTAGTGCATAGGTGTGTTGCTCATGCCAAAGGCCTGTGTATTCATATCAAAATGTAAGCTGCAGGGGTGTAAAGAGGAATGTGTGTGTATGTGTGTATATTTGTGTGTGTATATCTGTGTGTGTATATGTGAGCTGTTCATGATACAGAATTTTGTGTATTTATGTCACATTGAGAGCTGTAAGACTATATACTGGCCCATAGAAAAAGAAATGTGTGTAGGTGTATGTCCATTGGGGGGGGGGGGGGGGGCAAATTAGTTTCCTTCAAGCCTGAATTTTTGAAAATTTGTAAAAAGAAAACTATACAGGATATCAAAAAAGCACCCACAGAAATTCAGGATATTGATTTGAAGTTTCCATCGGCAAAATTATAAACGTCTTAGATAAAAACTGTAGGATTACTTAATTTTGTTAAAATTGCCAAAACTGACCTAGTTTTGTATCATAAATTCAAGATGGCGGCCGTTTCCATGGCAAATAAACTATAATTAATGACTTTCCCAATTTTTTCCCTCTTATTTCGCTATGTTGAACTCATTTATCAAGCTTAAAATCGTGTATCTCTCCAAACTAAAATAATTGCCCTCAGGACCTGCCCCCCTCCTTAATTTTTGCTTTATTGAAATTTACCCTGTTCACTATTGCGGTGATCTCAGAGTGAATTAAGAGGAAACAGCAAGATGAAAGAGAAGTGAAAGAAGGAAAGGAAAGAAGAAGGGCCTGCCAGTACTGCTCACCAACCACCAGCGTGCCCATTAAAGAAAAAGTAACTAAATAGATAAACAAGTGTAAAATCGAACAATGCAAAAGCACATGCAACAACAGCTTGAAAGGGAGTTAATAATTTGTGCAAATTTGATACAGACAACTCCGTCACATGCACACTTAAAAAAACAAACAGAACAACAACAAAAAAAAACAAAAAAACAAAACAACCAACAAGCCCAAAGAACACAAGCCAATAACCAAAAGAATAAATTAAGGGGAAAAAACCGGAATATCCACGCTAAGCACAAGAAGAGAAATGGAAGCTGAGCATCAAAATGTAAGGAGTCTGTGTATTTGACATGCTCCATCAAAAGTCACATTATAACAATATAACACAACACATACCATCCAAAACCATAACATCACTACAACACAATACACATTTTCCCAAACCATAACATCACGATAACACAACACACCTTTCCAAACCATAACATCACAATAACACAACACATACCTGGCCCAGCTTGACTGCCATCAATGAAAAACTCATTTTCCTCCATGACCACGCCCTCTTTGAGTCCACGTCCACTAAGCCAGACTTTGCTGGGGTCGGCCATGCCGCTAGTGGCAAAACCCAAATAGGGTGAGTTGACCAACGGATGGTCGGACCAGTACAGATGAATGTAATGGTTGCCTGGGCAGGTGAACAAATAAGAGAAGATTGGGTAGTGAAACTCTTTTTTATAGATGTTATATAAAGAATTCATCATTACACTTTTTGTCCCTGTCTTTGTCTATCTGTTTCTGTTCCTGTCTGTCTGTCTGTCTGTGTCTGTCTGTCTGTCTGTCTCTCTCTCTCTCTCTCTCTCTCTCTCTCTCTCTCTCTCTCTCTCTCTCTCTCTCTCTCTCTCTCTCTCTCTCTCTCTCTCTCTCTCTCTCTCTCTCCTCTCCCTCCCTCCCTCCCTCATTAATGATAACATTATGGTAAAATTTAGACCTCCCCAAAAAACAAATCCAGGAGGTTTTAGATCTCAAGATGCAAACAATAGACTGTTCTGTTACAGAGTGAGAGAAGATTTTATGAAAGTAAAAGTTATCTCTTTACTTTCCATATATTTCATTGCCAAGAAGAAAATTTGTTTCATTTGAATTTATCCGTCCACCATTGCGGTGGTCTCAGGGTGAATTAAGAGGAAACAGCAAGATGAAAGATGGAGTGAAAGAAGGAAGGGAAAGGAAAAGGACCTCTCAGCAGCCCCCGCTAACCACCTGCCCAAAGAGAAACAAACCAATGCAACAATACCTTCTTCTCTAGGCACAAACTTGACCACACTCTGCCCTTCTGTTCATCGTCCACCGAGACAGGAATGAAGGCGGATGGACTTTTGACCTCCGCTCTCAGATGACCTAAACATGATTGGGGAGGGGAGGGGGTGAAAGAAAAAGAACAAGAGTCATGAGTTTAAAAACAGATTTTTTTATGTTTTATCCCAGGTTTCATGTGTTACAGAAAATATAATGTGATTGTCTTTGAAATTGGAATGGTATTCTTTTTCTCAAAACAGATAAAAAAATAAAATCACAAGTTAATTCATAACAAAACAAATCCAAAGCAGATCAAGTCTGACACTTACCAGGACCGGCATCAGAGGTGTCAAATGGAATGACTTTCTCCTCTCCCACCACCAGGTGGACTCGCTCCTGGCTGTCCATGTAATGTTGCCAGCCGCCCACAACGCGCACTTTCCTGGGGTCCACAATCTTGGGGTGGAATGGACTCCCTGTGGACATCGAATGAAATTTAAAAAAAGAGATTAACTGGAGAAAAACAAGTTTGGATGAATTGGGACAGAAAGAAAAGAAAAGAAAAGAAAAAAGAAGAATGACAACAAAACAACAATTGATTTACCCTCAATTTTCACTTAGTCAAGCGATGATCAGTGGAGTAATAAATTACAGATCATCAAAATCTTTATCTTATAAAAGGCAATTTTGTTTAATTGAAATTTACTCCATCTACCACTGTGGTGATCTCAGGGTGAATTAAGAGGAAATAGCAAGAGAAAAGAGAAGTGAAAAGAGTGAAAGGAAAAAAAGAAGGACCTATCAGCAGTGCCCGCCAACCACCAGCTATAAAAGGGGCAAAAGGAAATTTTAAGATGCCACTACTTTGTAACACAAGGGGCTGACACCATTGTTTTCAGAATGGCTCTACACTCACTACTTTGTATCAAGTGGGAGGAGCGATGTAGGATGAAAACTATGCCGAAACAACATTGAATCAGTAAAATACCCATAATCTTAGGGTGAATTGAACCAGTAAAAATACCCAAAATCTTAGGATGAATTGAATCAGTAAAATACCCATAATCTTAAAATGAATTGAATCAGTAAAATGCCCATAATCTTAGGATGAATTGAATCAGTAGAATACCCATAATCTTAGGATGAATTGAATCAGTAGTAAAATGATCCATAATCTTAGGATGAATTGAATCAGTAACATGCCCATAATCTTAGGATGAATTGAATCAGTAAAATGCCCATAAATCTTAGGATGAATTGAATCAGTAACATGCCCATAATCTTAGGATGAATTGAATCAGTAAAATGCCCATAATCTGATCATGAATTGAATCAGTAAAATGCCCATAATCTGATCATGGATTGAATCAGTAAAATGCCCATAATGTTAGGACGAATTGAATCAGTAAAATGCCCATAATGTTAGGACGAATTGAATCAGTAAAATGCCCATAATCTCATGATAAATATTTATTCAAAGAAAAATAACCCTTTGCTTATCATTAGGGAGATTACAATGTTAAAGGGTAAAAAAAAAGTGCTGAAAGCTCAACCAGTAGAGTTGACTTCCTATCATTCATGAAACCTGAGTTTGAATCCCAATCCAGGCGTGGGTTTTTCATGACCCTTCAGTCAATCCAGGTGGAAAATTATGGTCTGTTCAGACTTGGCAAAAGTAAATTTCTTAGGTCAACTCAGCAGGAAATTATGAATGTGTTCAAAAAAGTAAAGGTAGCAAAACTACAATGTTGTGACTTTTTGTCTAAATAAATCACGAAGACTCATACTCGTGATGACGCAACACTCAACTCTATGAGTATGGACTTACTTCTCATTTTTTTTTTATTGATTGACGCAATAATCATTTACAGGCACGTCTCAAATAATCTGGGACTTCGATAATCCGGATATCTCAAATCCAAACAGATGAGCTGGGGACACATACTTTTCTTTTTTCTTTGTGCCTGGAAATTCGGGATTCCGGATCCAAACGTCCATTTTGAAACAAGTTACCACAATATAGAGAGATTTTTCCGATAAATCGAACACTCAACTGTTCGAGATAGTCTCACCAGACCGCATTTCCCTGAAATAATCATCAAAGCCACCCAACCATAATTCATTGTTATTTTCCTACAGGTTATGGCCAGTGATACACAGGATCATAATGCTCTGTGACCGCTGCTCATGCCCCGCAAAATGTACTAGGCTTGTAAGTTGTGAGGTCTTCCACTGATTCACAATGTGTCACCATAAGTGACGATTGGATAATTCTTGATAATTCGGATAAATCACTCAAAATGGAGATGTTCGGACTATTGAGACGTGACTCACTGTGATTGTATATAAATCTTACCTGGGATTTCTTTTCCATTCCATTGCACCTGGGCGTTGAAAAGACCGACCTCTGTTGGGATGTAGGTGACCTTGTACTGGCCGTCTTTCTGGGGGTCGATGCTACATTTGGCAATGGAGTTTGGACCTGTTTTGTGAGTAGAGAAGTCGGAAATGAAATGGAATTATAATGCAGTAATGCTTATCACACCAACTCACGTTGTTCATCAGCACCTAAAGCTGTGAAAAAAAAATAATTAAAATCAATTTTATAACCTGAAATACAAAACACAGACATAACAATTAGTAACGCACAACACCATAAAAACAATAAAGGATCTCTGCAAGAATAAAAAAAGCAAAACTTGATAAGATAACAAAAAGGAGCAAAAGGGAAACAAATATACACAAAAACCCAGTGCATTTAGATTTAACCATTATTAATTATTCATGCTTCGCTTTAGAAATGTTAAAGTAAACACTGAGAAAGAAAATTGTGAGTACGAATAAAAATGGTGATTTGACAGAGATAAATAATTTCAAATATTAAAATATTAAAATCACCAAAAGCAATGGACATCTCAAAAGGTTTTTTTAAATTTTGCTCAATAGAAACGAAAACACAAATCTATGCTAGGGATGTTTGTTCTGTGATTCACATAAAAGAAATAGAGAGTGAGGGAGGAAACCGAAGACGGTGAGAAGAAACGAGGTGGGGGGGGAGAGGGAAGGGAGTAGGAAATTGTGGGAAGGGAAAACGATACAATGGGACGGAACCAATGTCCAGATTCAACTGGGAATTGTATGAGAGTGAGTGAACTCAACTGTCATTTACCTGGAAGAAATGAGTAAAAAGTTTACACAATTTGTTTATGTCATAAAAACGCTTAGGGATGTGATAGAACAAGGCAGTTGCATTATGTTATACAACAAAGCATTCCATAGATTTATACTTAGATTTGGATCAATATTGTAGAATGATGACAACATTATTGTATTTCTTGTCTTTATCAAACTATCTACGTACTTGGACAAAGTAAATCTAAACTTTATTCCATCAATGCAGGAAGAAAAGGGAGCCATTGAGTAAATACGATTCTCTTCATTGTCCTTTCTATCGAATTTTCCACTTTTAGCCTTTCTTCTTCTTCTTTTATCTTTTGTTTTTTTCTTCTTCTTCTTCTTCTTCTCCTTCTTCCTTCCTCCTCCCTCCTCCTCCTCCTCCTCCTCCTCCTCCTCCTCCTCCTCCTCCTCCTCCTCCTCCTCCTCCTCCTCCTCCTCGGCATGTTTTCTTACCATGGCAAGGTGATGGGTGCGACGCAGAGGTCGCGGGTTCAATGCCAATGGTGACCAAGACGTTTTTCTGTCTATTCCTTGTTTTTGTCTCGCCCTTGTTCCTATGGGGCTTTAATATATTCAATGTCATTTCCTGTCTGTTTATTAATATCATTACTTTATATCTATTAATCAACCTATTATTACTATCTATACATTAATCAACTGTCAATTAAATCGATCTATGATCCAATATATTCTGTCTGAAACAATCATTAATACACACGTGTTGCTGTGTGAACTCCCACTCCTTAATAATATGAATTAACATCGGCCATGTCACACATTACTTTGTGGATATCAAGTCATGCCTGACGTCACGCTACTGGTCATCACCCACAGCACATGTACTCACCATCGACTTGCACAGATGGCTCCCCTTGCATGCCCCTGGCATCCACAAAGAAGACCGCTGCCTTGTCCTCCCTCGCCTCGGTGCAGGCCATCGCCCGTGGCAGGGGGCAGGGCGCCCTCGAAATCTCCTGGTGGAATGGACTTCCTGTCAAAGACAAACGAGAGAAAGAGAGAAAGAGAAAATAAAATAGCCATTACGACATGCGATTGACTTGCTTTCTTGGTTCTTTGTAAAATAGTATTGTGCATGATGTACTCACCCGTGCACTCATGTCCATCAGAAATAATATACAGGGTTATCTCAGGAGCGAATTCATTCAGAAGGGAACTGCAAGATGGCTTGATTTCATTCATTGAAATTTGCCCCATCAAAAAATGTATTGCGGACTTGGTGTACTGTAGTAAGCTGCCGGATTTTGGATCACGAGGTCCCATGTTCCCAGGTTCGAATCCTAGCAAACTAGGGTAGACGTTGTGTTTCTTAGGGAAAAATCTTTTTAACACGTCGTATTTCCCCCACTCGGCCCAGATGAAAATGAGCATCAGCAACAGCTTGGGAGTAAAACCTGCAACAGACTAGTGTCCCGTTCAGGAGGTGGATAATATCACATGTTCCGTTTCACACTATAGAAACCCTGATAAGCTCGGATCTATGGGCCGTGGGCCTTGAATAAACTTTACTAAGTATTATTCGGTGATCTCAGCAGGAAATAAGAGAAAATAGCAATTGTATTATGAACAACGCATGAGAGAGTGAACAAAGGGAAGAAGAAGAAGCTATAAGTAGCGCCCACCAACTGCCCATGACTTGCTTTCAGCATTGAAATAGGATTAGCTGGAAGGCAGTTGGAAATGTTTGGACACTGGAAAACAATGTGAGGAGGAGGGGGAGGGAGGAGGGGGAGGGAGGAAGGAGGAAGGAGATATCTATTCCACATGAAACGAAAATAATGCTGTCTTGATTAATCCTTCTTCTTCGTCGTCTCTTCTGCTTCTTCCTTCACAATAACTGATCAATTCAAGTCTCGAGTATTACTCTCGGTGCATATATTTCTGAATAAGCTTATAACAACAAACTGCTAATCTAATTTTAATTTTAAAGCGATGCGTTTAATTCTGTATTCAGCGCTACTGTT
>JAXRKP010001578.1:107500-111278 GCA_037039925.1 Doris montereyensis | reverse complement strand
GGGGTGGGGTGAGTGGTGGTCAGATTTTTACTTCCCCAAAAAAAAACCCTCGAGAAAACATTTGAACCTGCCGGCGCTTGAACCAACTACTTTGTGGTTGAGAGGCCGACACCTTACCACTGGACTCCCCCAGCCCCCAGCAGGGTGGTAGAACTGTCGATAGTTTAATGCAGTCGGCAAAAGCAAAGCGCTGATGTTGTATCTACATTTGAAACGGAAGGCGAAAATCAAATTACGTAGGTATTAAGCATGGTCTGTGATGGTGGTTATATTTTTAGCAGCCTAAGATCGCTTCCGAGATTTCTAAATTTCAGATTTAGATCTAGGAATTAAAACAGAATTACGTTAATGGGAAATATATTGTATCTGCTAGAATCTCGATTTGAAACTGGGCTTACATTTCAACAGAGCTAGATATCCAAATGTATGGCTCCCACAGGCTAGAGAAATAACAATTCTCCGTTCATGCCTAGCCAGTGGAAATGCGGACAATATTACGAATCGGCTACTAATTGAGCAAATGGCTCTTGAGATGTTTTGTTTGTTTTTTGTTTGTTTTGTTGGGTTGTTTTTGTTGTTGTTGTTGTTGTTGTTGTTTTGTTGGATTGTTTGTTGTTGTTGTTGTTGTTGTTTTGTTGGTTTGTTTTGGTTTGGTTTTTTGTTGTTGGTTTTTGTTCTGTTTGGTTTTATTTTGTTTTGGGATTTTAGGTAGGATTTGTTGGGGGGGGGGTTGGGGGGGCGGTAATAGATTCTTTACTTCCTTCATAATGGGCTTAAGGTGATAACAATTTATGTTTTCATCAAATTTCTTGTAAAGTATCTATCTGAGCGGTGGAGGGGGGGAATGTACTCTCTCAAAATCGCAAAGATATTTACATTTACATCTATATGCCAAGTTTCACTTTCCTAGGTGGTGTCATTTCTGCGATAACCATGTTGAACATTTCTTTTTCGACCACGTGGAATCAACAATGAATACGAGTTTTCATGTTGTATATTATTGTGATATTATAATCTAGCTAGTTGCAGACATTCCCAAAATTACGTGAGAAATACCAGGCAAAAATCCATTGCTAGGCAAAGTATATCTCCACCCATTCACCAGTAAAGAAGGAAATGGATCCGGTTTTTCAATTTTTCTAAAACGTCTACTATTACCTTGCAGCGTTTAGTCTCAAGAACATGGCAGTCAGATATTCATGGTTTCATTTCACGAATGATTCAAAATTAACTACATGCAATTATCTCCATTTCACGTTTCTTCTTTAGCCCCCTGTTCTCTTACATTCTTATATTATTCTGTATTAAACTTCTTTCCAACAGAGAGACGCGGCGTTTGAGTTTTCTTCTTATCGGTAGTTTCCGTAGCAGTTTAAACACACGCACACACACACACACACACACACACACACACACACACACACACACACAAAAAAGAAAAGATAATTTCCTCAGTTTCATTTCGAGAGCGGAAAAGAAGGATGACTGAAGTCTAGATCTAGATCGAGACAGATTGCCTTCTCTCCCCTCCCTGCCTGACTGGCTACTTGGCACTTGCAGACATCCGAGCCAACTGGGATAGCAAAGGGCAGATAACAATTATAATATACTCTACAAGTTCTGGCATGAAACGGTGCCAAGTATATCTACAGCACCGTTACTCTTCCTGTTCTACTCTATCTTCTTTGTCTCTGTCTTTGTCAGTTTGTCTGTCTGTCTATCTTTGCCTTCAAATTTTTGTGTGCCTCTGTTTTC
This sequence comes from Doris montereyensis, assembly GCA_037039925.1. Taxonomy (NCBI): domain Eukaryota; kingdom Metazoa; phylum Mollusca; class Gastropoda; order Nudibranchia; family Dorididae; genus Doris; species Doris montereyensis. The sequence continues at coordinate 109,523 of JAXRKP010001578.1, read as the reverse complement.
TACGTCACTGTCTTTGCCTCTGGCTGAGTCACTGTCTCTGTTTGTCTGTCAGGTTATGTTTCTCTTTGTCTCTATCTGTCTGCCTCCCTCTCTTTATATATATATATATATATATATATATATATATATATATATATATATATATATATATATATATATATATATAAATATATATATATATATATATATATATATATGTCTCGCTCTATCTGTCTCTGTCTCTGTCTTTAATGTCTGATCCTCTGCCTTTGCCTCTGCCTCTGCCTCTACCTCTGTCTGTCTATCTATATGCCTACCTATCTGCCTGTCTCTGTGTCTATCTGTATGTCTGTCTGTCTGTCTGTCTCTCCCTCCTCCCTTTACCTCTCCCCTCCCTCCCTCTCTCTCTCTCTCTCTCTCTCTCTCTCTCTCTCTCTCTCTCTCTCTCTCTCTCTCTCTCTCTCTCTCTCTCTCTCTCTCTCTCTCTCTCTCTCTCTCTCTCTCTCTCTCTCTCTCTCTCTCTCTCTCTCTCTCTCTCTCTCTCTCTCTCTCTCTCTCTCTCTCTCTCTCCTCCTCTCTCTATATCCCCTCCCGTCTCTTCCTGCTCTCCTGCTTCCCACCTTTCTCTCACTCCCTCGCTCTCTCTCTCTCTCTTTCCCTCCCTCTCTCCCCCTCTCTCCCTCTCCCTCTCCCTCCCTCCCTCCCCCCACACACACGTTCTCTCTCTCTCTCTCTCTCTCTCTCTCTCTCTCTCTCTCTCTCTCTCTCTCTCTCTCTCTCTCTCTCTCTCTCTCTCTCTCTCTCTCTCTCTCTCTCTCTCTCTCTCTCTCTCTCTCTCTCTCTCTCTCTCTCTCTCTCTCTCTCTCGTGTCACTCATTTCTCATTCCAAAACCAGAGCAGCGGCTCCTCTCCAAGTGCTCACTTAGTTGGTTTGGCCATGGTCGTGGTAGCCGCCCTGCCTTTGGCCCCCAAATTGGAGCAGACACACACGCGCATTTAACTGCACTGGACCGTGAAATGGCGCAATCTGGGCGCTTGACAAGCCAGGCGCTACAAGCCCTTTGCTATTAAGCGAGCTACGCACAGCAAATTGTTTATGTTACGGGTTGTGACAGAACAATGAAAGGCATTCCCTGCTCGTTAGAATTCTCATAATGGAAAGTAGCTCTTGTTTCCATAGATAAGCGAACAGGAAAAGGGGTGGGGTGGGGTGGGAGAAGGAGTGGGGGTGGGGGGTTTGGGAATTATAAGAATAATTCTTTCCCAAATAGAATGGAACCGACAACGCCGGGAAATGTAAAAAGGAAGCAAGCTGCACGCAATACACAGTGCATTGCATGTGGTATGTCGTCAAGAGTAGAGAAAATGTAGATGCACTGTGTACATAGACTCGACTTTTGGGAATCTTAGACGAAAGATTTTGAGGAAAAGAGAAGGGAAGGGGAAGGGGAAAGAAGGAGGCATTGAAGGGGGAGGGGCGTAATGATAAAGGGAAGAAAATAAATGGATGAACTACAATTCGTCTTCAACGTGAATTCTGTAATATATTATATTCACGAGCTCACTCAGATCTGTCACTCGGCTATTTGCTTGTCTCTCCGTTTTCCTTTCGTCTTCAAAGGTTTGTTTTACATACAGCGCGAAGAAGGTGCGTCGCTGAAGAATGTAACGTTTTGTTGCTGTTGGTGGTGGTGTTGTTGTTGTTGTTGGTGGTGGTGGTGGTGGTGGTGGTGGTGGTTTTTTGTGTTTAGGAGGAGAAAGGGGTGGGGGTTAGGAGGAAGGTGAGAGGGATGGGGGTTGGATAAATTATTGCTACCGTTGTCGTTGCTGTTTTATGTTTTGTTTGCTTCTGTGTTTGCTTCTGTGTTTGCTTGTTTGATATCGATAGTGGACCTCGATTCTTTGTTTTCTTTGCTTTTCACTATGGCGCGTGGGGTAGTTCACTGGGTGATCGTGAGGAAAGGAGTACATGTATATTGAGGAGGAGGAGGGGAGAAGGAGGAGAAGGAGGAGGAAAGAGATGACAGAAGGGGAATAAGATGCA
>JAXRKP010001578.1:100000-102500 GCA_037039925.1 Doris montereyensis | reverse complement strand
TCATGATAATCATCATCATCATCATCTTCATCATCATCATCATCATCAGCATCAACATCATAATTATCATCACCATCATCCTTATCAACAGCATCATGATCAACATCATAATAATCATCACCATCATCATCAACGTCATCATTATCAGCATCATTATCTTCCTTATCAATCATCACCTTCATCATGAGTATCATCATCATCATCATCATTATTACTTTATAATCAAAATCTAGCCAAACTTGTCTTTTTGAAAATCGTCAAACTGTATCGTCATCACACTCAACGTTTTATTAGTGTTCCTTTTTGTTATTATCATTGTAATTGACGTGGCATATGTATGTATGTATGTATGTATGTATGTATGTTAGTATGTATGTGTGTATGTATTATGACATTTATGTGTATATATGTATTGATGTACGTATGTATGTGTGTGTGTATATATGTATGTATGTATATATCTATTTATTTATCTATCTATTTATTTATCTATCCATCCATCCATCTATCTATCTATCTATCTATCTATCTATCTATCTATCCATCTATCTATATCTATCTATCTATCTATCTATCTATATATCATCTATCCGTCTATATATCTAGCTATCTAGCTATTTATTCTTCTCTCTCTTTTATCTCTCGATATATATTTAATATGTTATGCCTACTGACATATATGATAAATGGGAATCTGTTCACGGTCGATTAAGCATAATCTGGTGATTATAATCTGACCCTGGCACTAGATTAACGTGTCTTAGACATATGTACAATAAAGAGTAAGCTATCACCAGCATTGAAGTCAACATCAGCTCATCTTCGGCAGCTATTAACAAACGTTTAGATTACGTGGTGCCAAAACTATTTTTCATCATTACGCCTGCATTAGATTGGTGGTGTTTTGGCATGATATCTTACCCTAATGCTTTTCAATTAGAAGTGCATCTAAATTCGGCTTTACATTTCGACACATCTGATTTCAAATAATAATAATAATAATAATAGAAATAATAATCTTTTTTTTTTTAAATAGTTCGGGGAGCTTATATCCAATGCTCATTTTTGTCGATGCCTACAGATCTAGATTGGGGTTGTAAATGGCCTATATATATATATATGTGTGTATGTGTGTGTGTGTGTGTGTGTGTGTGTGTGTGTGTGTGACACAAACTTGTGTTATAGTTAGGAAATGTGCACATGCAGTGTACGCAACAAGGCTTTTAACAAATGTCAAGCCTTTTTGTGAGTAATTTAACTTTCAAAAGTTCTGAAATTTACAATGAGGTCAGAAACGGGATTCCTCGCAGCCTCTATCTGGTGCCACTTCCCTTGCTCTATAAATAGGCCGACAAAATGGCCCAGTTTTTAAGATCCGCGTAGTTCTAGATATAGATCCAGATCTAAATCTAGACTCTAGCTCAGTACGTTAAAAATACATTGTTTGAAATATTAACGAACAAAAAATTTCAATCTTTATCTATAGCTAGAAGTCGATCTAATATCATGGTGAAAACACAAGGAAAGAAAACAAAAAAGATCTACTTGATATGGGCTCTAAAATTTAAAATATTTGTATGATGAATGAATGTGCATTGTTCTTATTGATTACTATAATATGTTCAATCATTTTTAAAACTCCATGATTATTTTGAGATGCATTGGGCATTTAAAGGTCAAATGGCCTACATCGCCTCTGAAAAGATATGATAGATCTAGATATATAAAGTGAACTCAATCTTTTATAACCGCAATCTGGCAGTCAGTAACTGCCATTGTGAAATGCTTAGTGCTGTAGTATAGCGGTAGACTAGATTTTAATGGTGCAGTTTTGAATATTAGGGAGTTGTGTGTGTGGGGGGGGGGGGGTTATTTACATGCATATTTCTATTTCTATTAGATCTACATATCTTATTTTTATTATGCTTTTGGTTCTCATAACCGCGCAGGTCTTGGTTTTTGTTATAAATGTTTGCATAATGTTAGCCATAATGAGCTGCCAACGTTTGTAAAGGTACGCACAGTTTTCTAGGGTTCAAAGTTACATAATGTGGAATGAAACAGTCGTATGACATGTAGATGTTTTCAACCAGAGGGCATATATACGAAATACAGAAACATTCGATTTACACATTAATAGGTTAACTCAACAAAGCTGGGTGCCTACAATAGTATAATAATAATAATAATAATAATAATAATAATAATAATAATAATAATAATAATAATAATAATAATAATAATAATAATAATAATAATAATAATAATAATAATAATAATAATAATAATAATAATAATAATAGTAATAATAATAATAATAATAATAATAATAATAATAATAATAATAATAATAATAATAATAATAATAATAATAATAATAATAATAATTAATAAAAAACGACTCGTTTTGGTGAAAAGCTTTTTCTGTGTGTGTTCACCTCAACTGTGGAATGGTCTGGATGAATGTTGTGAACTCATATCCCTTGAATCGTTTAGGAGG
>JAXRKP010001578.1:90000-95000 GCA_037039925.1 Doris montereyensis | reverse complement strand
CCTATTTTAGCTTTGCTAAAGGTCCACCTACTTATCGTTAAGCGAATTAACCTACGCCTCCTAACCTGTCCCTACTCCACCTAATAGACTCCACCTATGGCAAAAAAAGATCCTAGACCTAATGATCCTAAAAAAACTCCCCCAGGACTATAGATCCTACAGTAGTTCTCAATGAAAATCCACCTTCTGGTAAGAGAAAGAAAAAGAAGAAGAAAAAACCAAAGCCACAAGACAAAAGTACAAAGGCAAACAAAGCAGGAGCAGGTTGATTTATTTCAAAGCAACTGATGATAAAAGCACCTACTCCTCCTCGTCTATATTATTATTATCTACTGTTTCTCCACCTACCCTCTCTTACTCTTATGGTTTTCCACCTACTAACCTCCACCTACAGTCCTACTCCACCTACTCCTCCTTGCACCTACCTCCTCCACCTTTGTCTACTCCTCTCCACCTACCCTCCTCCACCTGTGTGTGTGTGTGTGTTTGCGATTCTACTCCTTATCCTCCCTCCACCTACTTGTCCTTATGTATCTACCCATCCCACCTGTATCTCTGTCTACTCCTCTCTCCTCCTGATATCTTTAGGTCTATACATCTGTACTCCTCCCTATCTGTCTGTCTCTGTCAAACTTCTCTCACTACTATTCTACTAGCCCACCCTGATCTACTCTCTCCTCCACTCTCTCTCCTCCTACTACAACTACTACTACTACTACTACTACTACTACTACTACTACTACTACTACTACTACTACTACTCTACTCTACCTCTGTTACTACAATCTCATTACTGTTCTCTTTTTCTTTCTTTGGTTTATCTCCCTTGCTTTCAAAGAGTCTCATAGAATCCGGGATGAGACCGAGAGGAGACGTGGCAGCCTCAGCAGCAACACCCTCGCAATGGTTGTTAACTCCCTACCCCCTCCACCTCTCCCCCCTCCTCCACTCCCCTCCCCACCTATTCCTCCTATCCCTCCTCCTCCTCCTCCACCTACTCCTCCCTACTCCCTACTTCCTACCTCCTCCTCCTACTCCTCCTCCTCCACCTATTCCTCCTACTCCTACTCCTCCTCTCCACCTACTCCTCCTCCCTCCACCCAATTCCTCCTACTACTCCTACTCCTCCTCCCCACTCTACTCCTCCTCCTCCCACCTATTCCTCCTACTCCTACTCCTCCTCCTCCACCTACTCACTGCCTACTCACTATTCCCTCCTACTCTCCTCCTCCTCCTCCTCCATACTCTCCTACTCCTACTCCTACTCCTCCTACTCCTACTCCTCCTCCACTACTCTACTCTACTCACTCCTCCTCCTACTCCTCCTCACTCCTCCTACCTCCTCCTCCTACTCCTACTACTCCTCCTACTCCTACTCTCTCCTCCATCCTACTCCTCCTCCTCCCTCCTACTCATCTCCTATCCTCACTACTCCTCCTTCCTCCTACTCCTACTCCTCACTCCACTCTACTCCTCCTCCACACCTACTTCCTCCTCCTCCTACTCCAGTCCTCCACCTCCTCCTCCATCCAACACTACTCTCCTACCTACTCCTACTCCTCCTCCACCCTACTCACGCCCTCCACCTACTCCCCCCTCCTCCTTCCTACCTCCCTACTCCTCCTACTCCTACTCCTCCTCCACCTACTCCTACTCCTACCCTACTCCTACCTACTCCTCCCTCCTCCTCCTACTCCCCCTCCTCCTACTCCACCTACTCCTCCTCCTCCTACTCCTACCTACTCCTACTCCTACTCCTACTCCTACTCCTACTCCTACTACTACCACTGTTACTACAATCGTCATTACTGTTCTCTTTTTCTTTCTTTGGTTTATCTCCCTTGCTTTCAAAGAGTGAGACAGACTTAGAGACCGAATGAGACCGAGAGTGAGACGTGGCAGCCTCAGCAGCAACACAAACACATACACATACACATACACAATTTAGGGCATTTACCCCCTCCATATAAAGAAAACAAAGATAAAAAGATGGATTTGTAGTCCGTATTCCCGCACGTCTAGTGCAGGCTCACAGACTGTACATCTTTACCCCCTAACGGTCATTTCATTCAAAGCCATTCTCAACTCCATGGGGAACATACTCTACACTAACTCTGACATGATATGTTTCACCTATAACTGGGTATTCATTCATGGTTTAGATTTATTTTGTTTAACACAGATGCCACCTGGATTTAAATCAATTGTCTTTCTTTTGATAGCAAGTAAGTCTCAAGTGTGCCAATTCATGTAAAAGAAAACCTTGAAATTGTCGTGTGCTTGTGTGTGTGTGCGTGTGTGTGTGTGTGTGTGTATGTGTGTGTGTTGTGTTTTCTTCCACCAATTCACTTGATAAGCCACGTAGGTATGTGCATGGCCGTCAATTGGCACACACTTGCCTTTGTCTTTCTCTTCATTCTCTTCTTTGTTTTTCTTTTTCTTCATGCCTGATTCTTATCTTTTCACTTTGCGCACTATGCACGGAAAGAGTTCAACCTTCAACCTTCAATATAGATAAATAGATATATGTATATGAATGGACATGAAGATAGATAGACATTTATATAGATAGATAGATGGATAGATAGATAGATATATATATGAAATCAGTGACAGAGATAGATAGACAGATATATAGATAGATAGATAGATCAGTGCAGAGATAGATAGATAGATGTAGATAGTAAATCAGTGCAGAGATAGATAGATAGATATATGTAGATATATGTACACATATCAGTGCAGAGATAGATAGATAGATATATGTAGATACATGTAAATCAGTGCAGAGATAGATAGATAGATAGATGTACACATGTAAAGAGTAGATAGATAGATAGATAGATAGATAGATAGATACACATGTAAATCAGATGCAGAGATAGATAGATAGATAGACAGTATATATAAATAGATAGATAGATAGATAGATAGATGTACACATGTAAATCAGTGATAGAGATAGATAGATAGATAGATGTACACATGTAAATCAGTGCATAGATAGATAGATAGATAGATAGACATGTAAATCAGTGCAGAGATAGATAGATAGATGTACACATGTAAATCAGTGCAGAGATAGATAGATAGATAGATTACACATGTAAATCAGTGCAGAGATAGATAGATAGATGTACACATGTAAATCAGTGCAGAGATAGATAGATAGATATGTACACATGTAAATCAGTGCAGAGATAGATAGATAGATAGATAGATAGATAGATAGATAGATAGATAGATAGATAGATAGATAGATGTAAATATGAGATAGATAGATAGACAGAGATAGATAGATAGATAGATAGATAGATAGATGTACACATGTAAATCAGTGCAGAGATAGATAGATAGATAGATGATATATGTAAATCAGTGCAGAGATAGATAGATAGATAGATGAAATAGATAGATAGATATGTAAATCAGTAGAGATAGATAGATAGATGTACACATGTAAATCAGTGCAGAGATAGATAGATAGATAGTATGACATGTAAATCAGTGCAGAGATAGATAGATAGATGTACACATGTAAATCAGAGAGATAGATAGATAGATAGATGACACATGTAAATCAGTGCAGAGATAGATAGACACATGTAAATAGATAGATAGATGTACACATGTAAATCAGTGCAGAGATAGATAGATAGATGATACACATGTAAATCAGTGCAGAGATAGATAGATAGATGTACACATGTAAATCAGTGCAGAGATAGATAGATAGATGTACACATGTTAATCAGTGCAGAGATAGATAGATAGATAGATATACATGTAAATCAGTGCAGATAGATAGATAGATATGTACACATGTAAATCAGTGCAGAGATAGATAGATAGATGTAGATAGATAGATAGATAGATAGATGTACACATGTAAATCAGTGCAGATAGATAGATAGATATATGTACACATGTAAATCAGTGCAGAGATAGATAGATAGATAGATATATGTACACATGTAAATCAGTGCAGAGATAGATAGATAGATAGATGTATGTACACATGTAAATCAGTGCAGAGATAGATAGATATATGTACACATGTAAATCAGTGCAGAGATAGATAGATAGATAGATAGATGTACACATGTAAATCAGTGCAGAGATAAATAGATAGATAGATATATACACATGTAAATCATGCAGAGATAGATAGATAGATGTACACATGTAAATCAGTGCATAGATAGATCGATAGATGTAGACATGTAAATCAGATAGATAGATGCATAAATAGAGAGATAGATAGACAGATAGATAGATGTACACATGTATCCAGTGCTTAGATAGATAGATGTACACATGTAAATCAGTGCAGAGATAGAAGATAGATAGATACATGTGTAAATCAGTGCGTTTGGATAGATAGATAGATAGGGAGAGATAGATATGTACACATGTAAATCAGTGCAGAGATAGATAGATATAGATGCACAATAGATAAATCAGTAAATCAGTGCAGAGATAGATAGATAGATGTACACATGTAAATCAGTGCAGAGATAGATAGACAGATAGATAGATGTACACATGTAAATCAGTTAGATAGATATATGCACACATGTAAATCAGATATTAGATATATAGTTATGTAACATGTAAATCAGTGCAGAGATAGATAGATAGATAGATATATGTACACATGTAAATCAGTGCAGAGATAGATAGATAGATAGATGTACACATGTAAATCAGTTAGAGAGATAGATAGATATTGTACACAATAAATCAGTGCAGAGATAGATAGATAGATAGATATCAGTGCAGAGATAAATAGTACATAGATAGATAGATAGATGTATACATAGATAAATCAGTGCAGAGATAGATAGATATATGTACACATGTAAATCATAGATAGATAGATAGATAGATAGATAGATATATAGATAGATATCATAGATAGATAGATAGATAGATAGATAGATACACATGTAAATCAGTGCAGATAGATAGATAGATAGATAGATGTATACATAAAATCA
>JAXRKP010001578.1:62500-85000 GCA_037039925.1 Doris montereyensis | reverse complement strand
GAGACAGGCAGGCAGGCAGACAGACAGACAGACCGACAGAGAGAGAGAGAGACAGAGAGAGAGAGAGAGAGAGAGAGAGAGGGAGAGAGAGAGGAAGAGAGACAGACAGACAGACAAACAGAGAGAGAGAGAGAGAGAGAGAGAGAGAGAGAGAGAGAGAGAAAGAGAGCAGAGAGAGAGAGAGAGAGAGAGAGAGAGAGAGAGAGAGAGAGAGAGAGAGAGACGGACAGAGACAGAGACATAGTGTGCATGCGTGTGTATGGGAGACAAATTGAATCAACTTGCCATCGCCACCGCCGCCATAACTAACTTAAGCCAAAAAACTAATAACACAATAGATTTAGCAGTTACAAATTGGCCGGGGGGGGGCAGTTACGGGGGGGGACCTCAACCCTACGCTTCTCAGAATTCAGCCATTCACCTCGGAATCTACTCAGTGTGATGACAAGATGGGGGCAACGCTACCGGAAAATCTAACGGCAAATTGATTCGGCTCGTCGTTTTGGCCTCACACGCTTGACAAAGTAACGAGAGACGAATATGCTCAATGGAGATGTTTCTCTTGTTCCGGCTCTTCGAGGGAACCACTTGGATATGTCATCGAGTGCCTGGAGAGCTTTCCCCAGCTTGCCACTCCGAGTCAGGACAGAGCCAAAGGTTAACAAAGCTTTTTCAGCGCTTCAACAAATCAAAAAAAGTGTTCCCTTGCCTAGTAGCAGTACACTTACCTTTGTTTTTTCTTTCTTTCTTGTTCTCTCCCCTCGTTCTTTTCTCTCTTCTCGCTCCTCTCTCTCTCTCTCTCTCTCTGCTCTCCGCGAAGAAGCGACGGTTAGGGGTTATGGGCGATCGCTTAGAGAGGAGGAAAAGGTAGGTTGAGAGAAGAATAGGGTGATAGACGAGGGGAAATATCTGATAAAAGCTTTATGGCAAGGATAGAGAGCTTGATTTTTGGTTGCTTATTTGTTTACGCACGGTCACCGTGAGCGATGAGCTTTGGTGGAGGTTGAGTAAAGAGGAAAGGGTGTGGGGTGGTAGGTTAGTTTGTGTTAACCTTACTTACATTGCCTTAGATATTCTTGTCAAAAGAAAGATAGACATAAATATGTTATCTTCAGAGCATAACAAGAACTTTATGTAGAACAATCTAGCTTTTACTTTCAATACAACTACATCTCTGTTAGTGTTTATTTCTCTTACTCGTTATTACCTGTATCACTCTCTTTGCCTCTCTCCTTTACAATTATTTACCAAACCTTCTGATTTTTTAAAGTGTTTTATGTTATGCCCGGACAGTCGTCAGCTATAAATCCTGAGATCACCGCTATGGTGTACAAGGTTACTTCAAAGAAACAAAAACAAACTCTCAATGTCGGCCGCCCTCTCTACCACTACTTTTTATGTGTGTTATTTTTGCCTCCGTCTCTTTCTTCTTTCTTTCCTCTCTACCTTGCCCCCCTCCCCTTTTTGCCTCACTGTCTCTGCCTCTGTCTCTCTATGTTTCTCAACCTCTGTCTGATTGTTTCTCTCTCTCCCTCTCTTTCTCTTTCTCTCTCTCTCTCTCTCTCTCTCTCTCTCTCTCTCTCTCTCTCTCTCTCTCTCTCTCTCTCTCTCTGAAAAGAAAGAAAGAAAGAAAGAAAGAAATCTCTCTCTCTCTCTCTCTCTCTCTCTCTCTCTATATATATATATATATATATATAAATATATAATATATAAGAAAGAAATAAGAATATATATATATATAAAGATAAAAGAGGAAGGAAAGTTTAGAAACATATATATATATATATATATATATATTCTCTCTTAGGCCATCGTATTCCTAAAAATCCTAATACATCTATTAGACTCTGTGTGATAGGACTAGCTGTTAGTAACGCTAACCTAGTACATATACTTGTACAGGAAGTTAAAAGGAAGATATGAGTTGATGTTTCCTAACATTTTCTTAAATTGTAATTTTCAACGTAAACCGAAAGTCGACACTGACCGTAAGTCCTCATCTACCAACACATTAGCCATAGTCACACCATCAAACTTTCTCTATGTAAGAAAGAAAGTATACAGTCCCTTCAATGACGTGGTCCAAGAAGGTGGATCGACACCTAGTCCCATCGTAGACGGTCGTTAAAAAGAAGGCCCCGTGTTTAGATCACAACACTATGTGCACATTAAAGATCTCTTGGCTGTTTACAGAGCAGCCCGGGAAAAAAATTTAAAATCCTACCGAAAAACCTCGAGATCCACAGTTATGGATGTGGGTGAATCAAATCAAATCATATCAAATCAAATCAAATCAAATCAAATCAAATCAAATCAAATCAAAAGTGTTGCGTAATAATATGATCGTGAAAAATAGAGAGACAGACGACAAGGCTTCATTTAATTTTACCTTGTCCATCATGTGCGGGGATCTCATGATGAAATAAGAATATGAACAGCGAGATAACAGATAAGTGAAAGATCTAAAAACTTGTTAAAAAAGGAAAGAAGTAGGACTTACCAGCAGTGCAAGATGTATAATGAAAGGTGTTTGAGGAAAGATCGAGACGAGAAGAGACGAGGAGAGATGATAAAAGAATCGTAATAAGGGTTTCTAGTTAGAGAGAGTTGCGCTGTTAGCAAAAGACTATTACAATGGTTGGTGTCAGCGTGGAAACTGAAAGTAAAACTCCTTGGGTCCCATTCAACCTATCCGGGAATCGAATTTCAGTTCTATCTGAACCGGTCCAAGAGGAAGCACTCCTCTGGGCAAGTCATCGCATTCATCCGGAACAAACCCGACGAAGATGAGTACTCCTCAAATGAGTTACTCCTTTTTCTGGTAAAGGAAAATGACATTGAATATATTAAAACCCCATAGAACAAAGACGAGCCAAATACAAGGAATAGACAGACAAAAATCTTGGCCACCATCTCTCTCGAACCCATGACCTCTGAGTCGGCATCCATCGTCTTGCAATGAAAAAAGAAAACGAGCTGTTAACCGAGCTAACTACGATTTGGGAGAGTAGTCAGCTCGGTTGGTGGCACGCTTTCTTTTCATGGCGAGGCGAAAGGGTGCTGACGCAGAGGTCATGGGTTCGATCCACATGGTGGCCAGGATTTTCTTTGTCTCTTCCTTGTACAATGTATCGCGTCTTTATTCGTATGGAGTTTTAATATTATCCAATGTCAATTCTTTCACTTTTGACATGCCTGCTTTGCCCTTGCCCCTTGCCCCTTGCCCCTTGCCCCTTGCCTCATTGTTTGTTGTTATTCTTTTTTGGTGTAAATTTTGCTTTGTGTCGTGTTGTCCAGACGCTAGTTTTGTTTAGTTCCGTTTTGTTTTTTCTCTTGTTAGATTTTAGTTTGTGGCTTGCATTGAAAACGTTTTTTTTTAATTCTTTTGGTTTTTACGTATCAACATTGCATCCATTTTAAGACAAAGAAGTAAGAGACAGTCACCCCACCCCTCCCCCTCTCTCTCTCTCTCTCCTCTTCCTCCTCCTTTTCCTTCGGTCGTTTAGCTTTGTTAAGAAAACTAAGTGGGAAGCGGGGGGGGGGGGGGACATGGTGCCACATCATTAGACAATCACTGAATACCAAAAAAAACAAAAACAAAAACAAACAAAAAAGCGGAAAGACTGATGATGGAAAACAACTATAATATCTTTACCCCTGTTTTTTTGGTGGTGTGTTTTGTTGGGTTTTTTTCTCTTCCAAATTCACTTTAGTAGAAACAGAAAAGAGGACTGGCGAAAGAAAGAGACCTGGCACGGAAATAACAGTCAACGAGGGAGACAATAATGGTAAACACGTGTAAAGAACGATAACTCAAAGAATGATGATGTCTACAGATGACACATGTGTATCATGTAAAAACAGACATTCAGAGAAAAGAGGAAAAAGAATACAAATTTAAATAGAACACCACCCCCTCCCACCCCACCCCACCCCCACCCGCACACCCCACCCCACACACAGGGCAATCTGCAGTTAAGGGCAAAAGATCAACAACAAATACATGTAACAAAAACAAAGAAAATGCAAAGGAAGTAAGAACGAAGTACAGCCTGTATGTAATGTCTAATGAGGTAAAAGAGGTACAGCCTACATGTAATGTCTAATGAGGTAAAGATGTACAGCCTACATGTAATGTCTAATGAGGTAAAGAGGTACAGCCTACATGTAATGTCTAATGAGGTAAAGAAATACAGCCTGTATGTAATGTCTAATGAGGTAAAGAAATACAGCCTACATGTAATGTCTAATGAGGTAAAGAAATACAGCCTACATGTACAGCAGCCTGTATGTAATGTCATGTAATGTCTAATGAGGTAAAGAAATACAGCCTGTATGTAATGTCTAATGAGGTAAAGAGGTACAGCCTGTATGTAATGTCTAATGAGGTAAAGAAATACAGCCTCCTATGTAATGTCTAATGAGGTAAAGAAATACAGCCTGTATGTAATGTCTAATGAGGTAAAGAGCTACAGCCTACATGTAATGTCTAATGAGGTAAAGAAATACAGCCTGTATGTAATGTCTAATGAGGTAAAGAAATACAGCCTACATGTAATGTCTAATGAGGTAAAGAAATACAGCCTACATGTAATGTCTAATGAGGTAAAGAGGTTTAGCCTATATGTAATGTCTAATGAGGTAAAGAAATACAGCCTACATGTAATGTCTAATGAGGTAAAGAAATACAGCCTACATGTAATGTCTAATGAGGTAAAGAAATACAGCCTACATGTAATGTCTAATGAGGTAAAAATACAGCCTGATGTAATGTCTAATGAGGTAAAGAAATACAACCTGTATGTAATGTCTAATGAGGTAAAGAAATACAGCCTGTATGTAATGTCTAATGGAGGTAAAGAAATACAGCCTAGATGTAATGTCTAATGAAGGTAAAGAAATACAGCCTGTATGTAATGTCTAATGAGGTAAAGAAATACAGCCTAGATGTAATGTCTAATGAGGTAAAGAAATACAGCCTAGATGTAATGTCTAATGAGGTAAAAAAGAACACAGCCTCTATCATAATGTCTAATGAGGTAATGTCTAATGAGGTAAAGAAATACAGCCTAGATGTAATGTCTAATGAGGTAAAGAAATACAGCCTAGATGTAATGTCTAGGCGAGGTAAAGAAATACAGCCTAGATGTAATGTCTAATGAGTGTAAAGAATGTCTATGCCTCTAATGAGGTAAAGAAATACAGCCTCTATGTAATGTCTAATGAGGTAAAGAAATACAGCCTCTATGTCTAATGAGGTAAAGATGTAATGTCTAATGAGGTAAAAATACAGCCTCTATGTAATGTCTAATGGTAAAGAAATACAGCCTAGATGTAATGTCTAATGAGGTAAAGAAATACAGCCTGTATGTAATGTCTAATGAGGTAAAGAAATACAGCCTAGATGTAATGTCTAATGAGGTAAAGAAATACAGCCTAGATGTAATGTCTAATGAGGTAAAGAAATACAGCCTAGATGTAATGTCTAATGAGGTAAAGAAATACAGCCTAGATGTAATGTCTAATGAGGTAAAGAAGTACAGCCTAGATGTAATGTCTAATGAGGTAAAGAAATACAGCCTAGATGTAATGTCTAATGAGGTAAAGAAAATACAGCCTGTATGTAATGTCTAATGAGGTAAAAAATACAACCTAGATGTAATGTCTAATGAGGTAAAGAAATACAGCCTAGATGTAATGTCTAATGAGTAAAGAAATACAGCCTAGATGTAATGTCTAATGAGGTAAAGAAATACAGCCTATATGTAATGTCTAATGAGGTAAAGAAATACAGCCTAGATGTAATGTCTAATGAGGTAAAGAAATACAGCCTGTATGTAATGTCTAATGAGGTAAAGAAATACAGCCTAGATGTAATGTCTAATGAGGTAAAGAAATACAGCCTAGATGTAATGTCTAATGAGGTAAAGAAATACAGCCTGTATGTAATGTCTAATGAGGTAAAGAAATACAGCCTAGATGTAATGTCTAATGAGGTAAAGAAATACAGCCTGTATGTAATGTCTAATGAGGTAAAGAAATACAGCCTAGATGTAATGTCTAATGAGGTAAAGAAATACAGCCTAGATGTAATGTCTAATGAGGTAAAGAAATACAGCTTAGATGTAATGTCTAATATAAAGAAATACAGCCTAGATGTAATGTCTAATGAGGTAAAAATACAGCCTAGATGTAATGTCTAATGAGGTAAGAAATACAACCTATATGTAATGTCTAATGAGGTAAAGAGGTACAACCTAGATGTAATGTCTAATGAGGTATACTTGCATGTACAGTAATAATAGTCAATATTCTTTGGTTGCAATGAAAAGAATAAATAAAGCGCAGGCCGAGTGATTCCATGAAATGGTGTTTTTTTATTAGACAAGCATTGTTTTTGGATTGTTTGTACTTTAGAAACAGCTCTAATGACTTAAAACATGAAAGGGGCAAAGAGATATTATGCAAATACAGAGAACGAACAAACACACTACACAGGCGGCAGAACAGAAAGAAAGAAAATCAAGAAAGAAAGAAAGAAAGAAAGAATTAAAAACAGAGTGTAGTTGACTCGGCTGCTAGCACGCTTTCTTTTCATAGCGAGGCGAGGGTGCCGACACAGAGGTCGCCGGTTCGATCCTCGTAGTGGCCACGGCTAATTTCTGTCTATTCCTTGTATTTGTCTCGTCTTTGTTCTATGGGCTTTAATATTAATCAATGTCATTTCCTTCACGAACTAACAAGAAAGGAATTCCAAGAAATATGTTAAAATGTCGTGTGTGTCAAATGTGGTATAGAATATGTCGTGTATGTCAAGTGTGTGGTATAGAATATGTCGTGTATGTCAAGTGTGGTATAGAATATGTCGTGTATGTCAAGTATGTCAAATGTGGTATAGAATATGTCGTGTATGTCAAGTGTGAATATGTCGTGTAGAATATGTCGTGTATGTCAAGTGTGGTATAGAATATGTCGTGTATGTCAAGTGTGGTATAGAATATGTCGTGTATGTCAAGTGAGGTATAGAATATGTCGTGTATGTCAGTGTATAAAATATGTCGTGTATGTCAAGTGTGGTATAGAATATGTCGTGTATGTCAAGTGTGGTATAGAATATGTCGTGTGTATGTCAAGTGTGGTATAGAATATGTCGTGTATGTCAAGTGTGGTATAGAATATGTCGTGTATGTCAAGTGTGGTATAGAATATGTCGTGTATGTCAAGTGTGGTATAGAATATGTCGTGTATGTCAATATGTAAGTGTGGTATAGAATATGTCGTGTATGTCAAGTGTGGTATAGAATATGTCGTGTATATGAATATGTCGTGTATCAAGTGTGGTATAGAATATGTCGTATATGTCAAGTGTGGTATAGAATATGTCAATATGTATGTCAAATGTGGTAGAATATATGTCGTGTATGTCAAGTGTGGTATAGAATATGTCGTGTATGTCAAGTGTGGTATAGAATATGTCGTGTATGTCAAGTGTGGTATAGAATATGTCGTGTATGTCAAGTGTGGTATAGAATATGTCGTGTATGTCAAGTGAGGTATAGAATATGTCGTGTATGTCAAGTGTGGTATAGAATATGTCGTGTGTGTCAAGTGTGGTATAGAATATGTCGTGTATGTCAAGTGTGGTATAGTATGTGGTATGTCAAGTGTGATAGAATATGTCGTGTATGTCAAATGTGGTAGAATATGTCGTGTATGTCAAGTGTGGTATAGAATATGTCGTGTATGTCAAGTGTGGTATAGAATATGTCGTGTATGTCAAGTGTTATGTCGTGTATGTCAAGTGTGGTAGAATATGTCGTGTATAGAATATGTCGTGTATGTCAAGTGAGATAGAATATGTCGTGTATGTCAAGTGTGGTATAGAATATGTCGTGTATGTCAAGTGTGATATAGAATATGTCGTGTATGTCAAGTGTGGTATAGAATATGTCGTGTATGTCAAGTGTGGTATAGAATATGTCGTGTATGTCAAGTGTGGTATAGAATATGTCGTGTGTGTCAAGTGTGGTATAGAATATGTCGTGTGTGTCAAGTGTATATGTCATAGAATATGTCGTGTGTGTCAAGTGTGTATAGAATATGTCATGTGTCATGTGTCAAGTGTGGTATAGAATATGTCGTGTGTGTCAAGTGTGGTATAGAATATGTCGTGTATGTCAAGTGTGAGTGTAGTCATGTGGTATAGAATATGTCAAGTGTGTATAGAATCAAGTCGTGTCAAGATATGTCGTGTATGTCAAGTGTTATAGAATATGTCGTGTATGTCAAGTGTGGTATAGAATATGTCGTGTATCCAAGTGTCAAGTGTGGTATAGAATATGTCGTGTATGTCAAGTGTGGTATAGAATATGTCGTGTGTGTCAAGTGTGGTATAGAATATGTCGTGTGTGTCAAGTGTGGTATAGAATATGTCGTGTATGTCAAGTGTGGTATAGAATATGTCGTGTATGTCAAGTGTATAGAATATGTCGTGTATGTCAAGTGTGGTATAGAATATGTCGTGTATGTCAAGTGTGGTATAGAATATGTCGTGTATGTCAAGTGTGGTATAGAATATGTCGTGTGTGTCAAGTGTGGTATAGAATATGTCGTGTGTGTCAAGTGGTATAGAATATGTCGTGTATGTGGTAGAATATGTCGTGTGTGTCAAGTGTGGTATAGAATATGTCGTGTGTGTCAGAATATGTGTGTATGTATAGAATATGTCGTGTATGTCAAGTGTGTGTATAGAATATGTCGTGTGTGTCAAGTGTGGTATAGAATATGTCGTGTGTGTCAAGTGTGGTATAGATATATGTCGTGTGTGTCAAGTGTGGTATAGAATATGTCGTGTGTGTCAAGTGTGGTATAGAATATGTCGTGTATGTCAAGTGTGATATAGAATATGTCGTGTGTGTCAAGTGTGGTATAGAATATGTCGTGTGTGTCAAGTGTGGTAGAATATGTCGTGTATGTCAAGTGTGGTATAGAATATGTCGTGTATGTCAAGTGTGGTATAGAATATGTCGTGTGTCAAGTGTGGTATAGAATATGTCGTGTGTGTCAAGTGTGGTATAGAATATGTGTGTGTCAAGTGTGGTGTATGTCAAGTGTGGTATAGAATATGTCGTGTATGTCAAGTGTGGTATAGAATATGTCAAGTGTGTATGTATGTCAAGTGTGGTATAGAATATATGTCGTGTATATAGAATATGTCATTAAGTGTCAAGTCAAGTGTGGTATAGAATATGTCGTGTGTGTCATGTCGTGTGTGTCAAGTGTGGTAGAATATGTCGTGTATGTCAAGTGTGGTATAGAATATGTCGTGTGTGTCAAGTGTGGTATAGAATATGTCGTGTGTGTGTCAAGTGTGGTATAGAATATGTCGTGTGTGTCAAGTGTGGTATAGAATATGTCGTGTGTGTCAAGTGTGGTATAGAATATGTCGTGTATGTCAAGTGTGGTATAGAATATGTCATGTCATGTGATATAGAATATGTCAAGTGTGGTATAGAATATGTCGTGTGTGTCAAGTGTGGTATAGAATATGTCGTGTGTGTCCAAGTGTGGTAGAATATGTCAAGTGTAGAATATGTCGTGTATGTGGTATGTCGTGTGTGTCAAGTGTGGTATAGAATATGTCGTGTATGTCAAGTGTGGTAGAATATGTCGTGTATGTCAAGTGTGGTATAGAATATGTCGTGTCATGTCGTGTGTGTCAAGTGTGGTATAGAATATGTCGTGTATGTCAAGTGTGATAGAATATGTCGTGTATGTCAAGTGTGGTATAGAATATGTCGTGTATGTCAAGTGTGGTATAGAATATGTCGTGTATGTCAAGTGTGGTATAGAATATGTCGTGTGTGTCAAGTGTGGTATAGAATATGTCGTGTATGTCAAGTGTGGTATAGAATATGTCGTGTATGTCAAGTGTGGTATAGAATATGTCGTGTGTGTCAAGTGTGGTATAGAATATGTCAAGTGTGGTAGAATATGTCGTGTGTGTCAAGTGTCAAGTGTGGTATAGAATATGTCGTGTCGTGTGTCAAGTGCGGTAGAATATGTCAAGTGTGGTATAGAATATGTCGTGTATGTCAAGTGTGGTATAGAATATGTCGTGTATGTCAAGTGTGGTATAGAATATGTCGTGTGTGTCAAGTGTGGTATAGAATATGTCGTGTATGTCAAGTGTGGTATAGAATGTGTCGTGTATGTCAAGTGTGGTATAGAATATGTCGTGTGTGTCAAGTGTGGTATAGAATATGTCAAGTGTGTGAATCAAAGTGTATAGAATGTGTCGTGTATGTCAAGATAGAATATGTCGTGTGTGTCAAGTGTGGTATAGAATATGTCGTGTGTGTCAAGTGTGGTAGAATATGTCGTGTATGTCAAGTGTGGTATAGAATATGTCAAGTGTGTGTCAAGTGTGGTATAGAATATGTCGTGTATGTCAAGTGTGGTATAGAATATGTCGTGTGTGTCAAGTGTGGTAGAATATGTCGTGTATGTGTGTCAAGTGTGGTATAGAATATGTCGTGTATGTCAAGTGTGAATATGTCGTGTATGTCAAGTGTGGTATAGAATATGTCGTGTGTGTCAAGTGTGGTATAGAATATGTCGTGTATGTCAAGTGTGGTATAGAATATGTCGTGTATGTCAAGTGTGGTATAGAATATGTCAAGTGTGGTATAGAATATGTCAAGTGTGGTATAGAATATGTCGTGTATGTCAAGTGTGGTATAATATGAATATGTCAAGTGTGGTAGAATATGTCGTGTATGTCAAGTGTGGTATAGAATATGTCGTGTGTGTCAAGTGTGGTATAGAATATGTCGTGTATGTCAAGTGTGGTATAGAATATGTCGTAGAATATATGTCGTGTGTATGTCAAGTGGTATAGAATATGTCATATGTCAAGTGGTATAGAATATGTCGTGTGTGTCAAGTGTGGTATAGAATATGTCGTGTGTGTCAAGTGTCGTGTATGTCAAGTGTGGTATAGAATATGTCGTGTGTGTCAAGTGTGGTATAGAATATGTCGTGTGTGTCAAGTGTGGTATAGAATATGTCGTGTATGTCAAGTGTGGTATAGAATATGTCGTGTATGTCAAGTGTGGTAGAATATGTCGTGTGTGTCAAGTGTGGTATAGAATATGTCGTGTATGTCAAGTGTGGTATAGAATATGTCGTGTGTGTCAAGTGTGGTATAGAATATGTCGTGTATGTCAAGTGTGGTATAGAATATGTCGTGTATGTCAAGTGTGGTATAGAATATGTCGTGTATGTCAAGTGTGGTATAGAATATGTCGTGTATGTCAAGTGTGGTATAGAATATGTCGTGTATGTCAAGTGTGGTATAGAATATGTCGTGTATGTCAAGTGTGAATATGTATAGAATATGTCGTGTATGTCAAGTGTGGTAGTGTGGTATAGAATATGTCGTGTCAAGTGTGGTAGAATATGTCATGTCAAGTGTGGTAGAATATGTCGTGTATGTCAAGTGTGGTATAGATATGTCGTGTATGTCGTGTGGTAGAATATGTCGTGTATGTCAAGTGTGGTATAGAATATGTCGTGTATGTCAAGTGTGGTATAGAATATGTCGTGTATGTCAAGTGTGGTATAGAATATGTCGTGTGTGTCAAGTGTGGTATAGAATATGTCGTGTGTGTCAAGTGTGGTATAGAATATGTCGTGTATGTGTTGTATAGAATATGTCATTCATGTCAGTGAGGTATAGAATATGTCGTGTATGTCAAGTGTGGTAGAATATGTCGTGTATGTCAAGTGTGGTGTATAGAATATGTCGTGTGTCAAGTGTGGTATAGAATATGTCGTGTGTGTCAAGTGTGGTATAGAATATGTCGTGTGTGTCAAATGTGGTATAGAATATATCAAGTGTGGTATAGAATATGTCGTGTGTGTCAAGTGTGGTATAGAATATGTCGTGTGTGTCAAGTGTGGTATAGAATATGTCGTGTATGTCAAGTGTGGTATAGAATATGTCGTGTATGTCAAGTGTGGTATAGTATGTCGTGTGTGTCAAGTGTGGTATAGAATATGTCGTGTGTGTCAAGTGTGTAGAATATGTCGTGTGTCAAGTGTGGTAGAATATGTCGTGTATGTCAAGTGTGGTATAGAATATGTCGTGTATGTCAAGTGTGGTAGAATATGTCGTGTATGTCAAGTGTGGTATAGAATATGTCGTGTGTGTCAAGTGTATGGTATAGAATATGTCGTGTGTGTCAAGTGTGGTATAGAATATGTCGTGTATGTCAAGTGTGGTATAGAATATGTCGTGTATGTCAAGTGTTGTATAGATTATGTCGTGTATGTCAAGTGTGGTATAGAATATATGTCAAGTGTGTATGTCACGTGTGGTATAGAATATGTCGTGTATGTCAAGTGTGGTATAGAATATGTCGTGTATGTCAAGTGTGTTATAGAATATGTCGTGTGTGTCAAGTGTGATATAGAATATGTCGTATATGTCAAGTGTGGTATAATATGAATATGTCGTATGTCGTGTCAAGTGTGGTATAGAATATGTCGTGTCAATGTCAGTGTGGTATAGAATATGTCGTGTATGTCAAGTGTGGTATAGAATATGTCGTGTGTGTCAAGTGTGGTATAGAATATGTCGTGTATGTCAAGTGTGGTATATGTCGTGTATGTCAAGTGTGATATAGAATATGTCGTGTATGTCACGTGAGGTAGAATATGTCAAGTGTGGTATAGAATATGTCGTGTATGTCATGTTGTATAGATCAATGTGTGTGGTATAGAATATGTCGTGTATGTCAAGTGTGGTAGAATATGTCGTGTATGTCAAGTGTGGTATAGAATATGTCATGTGTGTCAAGTGTGGTATAGAATATGTCGTGTGTGTCAAGTGTGGTATAGAATATGTCGTGTGTGTCAAGTGTGGTATAGAATATGTCGTGTATGTCAAGTGTGGTATAGAATATGTCGTGTGTGTAGAATATGTCATGTATGTCAAGTGTGGTATAGAATATGTCGTGTATGTCAAGTGTGGTATAGAATATGTCATGTGTGTCAAGTGTGGTATAGAATATGTCGTGTGTGTCATAGGTATAGAATATGTCGTGTGTGTCAAGTGTGGTATAGAATATGTCGTGTATGTCAAGTGTGGAATATAGTGAAGAATATGTCGTGTATGTCAAGTGTGGTATAGAATATGTCGTGTATGTCAAGTGTGGTATAGAATATGTCGTGTATGTCAAGTGTGGTATAGAATATGTCGTGTATGTCAAGTGTGGTATAGAATATATCGTGTGTGTGTCAAGTGTGGTATAGAATATGTCGTGTGTGTCAAGTGTGGTATAGAATATGTCGTGTATGTCAAGTGTGGTATAGAATATGTCGTGTGTGTCAGAGGTATTAATGGTAGTATGTCGTGTGGTATAGAATATGTCATATAGTCAAAGTGTGGTATAGAATATGTCGTGTATGTCAAGTGTGGTATAGAATATGTCGTGTATGTCAAGTGTGGTATAGAATATGTCGTGTATGTCAAGTGTGGTATAGAATATGTCGTGTATGTCAAGTGTGGTATAGAATATGTCGTGTATGTCAAGTGTGGTATAGAATATGTCGTGTAAAGTGAGATAGAATATGAATCAAGTGTGTACATGTGCGTGTCCATGTATTTGGGAAGGAAATTGGAATTTTAAAATGCTTTCAAGCGTGACGAGTTGTGACAGAATTGTTGGTGTAACAAGTTTGTAATAACGACCATACGTATTGTTCAAAGCCTTGAATTTCCCACAGGGGTTTTGTTTGTTTGTTTGTTCGTTTTTGTTTTGCTTTGTTTGTTTTTTTATTTCAAGCCGTTGAGCTCTTAAGAAAACTTCCTGGCGCTCTGCATTCCTCACTTGTAAATGAATACCCAGTTATAGGCAGAAAATAATCTTGTCACAGTGTTAGTATGAAGCACCTCACGCGCAGCTGTATTATGTGCCCCCTCCCCAGGGAGTTGAGCCAGACTTTGGAAGAAATATGGAATGAACCATGTAAAATGGGTGAGCCTGCACTTTTGTGAGGGGGAGGGGGTATAGACTACAAATTCATCTCTGTCTTCCATGCATCTGTTGTAATATCATGTAATTCTACTTTATTGTGAGTACAGTCACGATAACACGTGATCATGTATAGTGAACTGTAAAATTTACTAAACGACTATAAAAGTGGCGAATTATTCATTACTTCCCCCTATAGTCATACCACAATGGTTTCATGTACGCACTGCTTAAACTACAATAAACGTTCAATCTAGTCGCATCATTGCGTTAGAACCAATCATTTCAGCATCCATCCATCATCCAACACAAACCATCACAATAAACGTCTGAATGCCTTGCACTCTTCCCGTATCCAATAATTCTTCGACTTCCTTCCATGACACTCGGCACGCGTTTAGCTAGTCTGGTGACTATTGAATTTGAGCGGAAAACCCCGCGTCCATAGGATGCCTTAGTTTTCTTCTTCTTTCTTTCTGTCTTTCTTTCGATGTTATATTTCCCTGTTCTGCTACATGCTTTACCTCTTTCTCTCTCTCTCTCTCTCTCTCTCTCTCTCTCTCTCTCTCTCTCTCTCTCTCTCTCTCTCTCTCTCTCTCTCTCTCTCTCTCTCTGTCTCTCTCTCTCTCTCTCTCTCTCTCTCTCTTCTCTCTCTTCTTGTTCTTATCGGGCTAGACAACAAAGTCAAAACATGATGCTGACAAACGATGCCTAGATCTAACTCGAAGTCAGAGGCCAGAGTCATTTATTCTGTCGACCTAATGTGCCCCGAATGCTGTTACAATAAGAAGAGGAAAAAGAAAAGAAAAGAAAACAAACATATCGCCTACAATACGTGTGTACTTTGTGTGAGTTCCGCTTGTTTGATATTCCTGAGGGCACAGCCCGCTAGAAACATAATTTTAATGCGTTTATGTATCGGGCGACAGAAATAACACGAAGATAGCACTGACGTCTGCTCAACTCGTTAGCCGCCTCTCGATGGCAGGCGAATGTACACCGTCTGCAGGAGAAGATTTTCCCACTTGTTTATGTAGATCTACCCCCGCTGAACAAATACGTGTTATGTTATGTTTTAGAATTGCGATCAAAAGAAACCGTGGCTGAAACAGATCCCACTTACGCTAAATGGCCGTCTTCCGTTTCTTTCATTCCATCTCGCAGAGTAATCTCCCCCTTCCCACTAGGTAAGGATCAGGATCGGAGTGCAGAGTTTGATTTTCGACACAATATTTTGATGTTTGCATTGGATTATGGGACGTGACTTGACAACATACTTATTAGCCCGTCGTATCCAGCTAGTTTCCGTCCACAGGAGAGCTGCATCCCACGAAACAGGTCGAAGATAAGACAAATTAAAATTTACCTATATGGTTTTTGAGTCGAGTTCTGCGTCCTCTCGCATGGTCTGTTGCTGGTCGTTTCACAGAGGAGGTCCTCAATGTGTGCTACATCTAAGCCTAAGCCTAAACCGAACATTTTCACCCCATCTGTTGGAACTTGCTGCTATTATTCCACAGCAGCATCGACGGGTCGTTCTCATAACGACCATCTCTTAAATTAGTCATACTTATGAGGAAGCCAATCGAGAGAGAGAGAGAGAGAGAGAGAGAGAGAGAGAGAGAGAGAGAGAGAGAGAGAGAGAGAGAGAGAGAGAGAGAGAGAGAGAGAGAGAGAGAGAGAGAGAGAGAGAGAGAGAGAGAGAGAGAGAGAGCCGGCGAGAGAGAGAGAGAGAGAGAGAGAGAGAGAGAGAGAGAGAGAGAAAGAGAGAGAGAGAGAGAGAGAGAGAGAGAGAGAGAGAGAGAGAGAAAGAGAGAGAGAGAGAGAGAGAGAGAGGGAGAGAGAGAGGGAGAGAGAGAGGAGAGAGAGAGAGAGAGAGAGAGAGAGAGAGAGAGAGAGAGAGAGAGAGAGAGAGAGAGAGAGAGAGAGAGAGAGAGAGAGAGAGAGAGAGAGAGAGAGAGAGAGAGAGAGAGAGAGAGAGAGAGAGATGAATTTCCATATTGTTTCCAGTACGCGTCTAAGTTGAAATACATGTGCACTGTCATGCCATATGGTAGGAACTAGTTTGTTGTTATTTAGTATTCGCTTTCTTTTTATTCTTGTTGTAATCCTGTCGAGAATCTTCTTAAGTTTGCCGTCTCCATTCAGAACAAAACTTTTGGGATCTCGGCTGTGCTGTGATCTTGTCTTTGGATGTTGTGATAGGAAATTGAAAATGGAATAGCCATGCGCCAACTCGACCAGCTGGTTTTGCGTTGTGTTCCTACCTTAATTATGTAATACATTTCACAGTATCCCAGTTGAATTCTTCGTTTAACCGAGTGAACTTTTGAAGCTCTACGCATCTTTTCTTTTGTGAACCTTTTCGAGTCGTATGTGTGTGCGTGTGTGTGTGTGTGTGTATGTATGTGTGTATGTGCTTGTATGTGTGTGGTTGGTGGGGCAGGGGATGATAGTGGTAGCCTAACTGTGTAAGGATTTGTA
This sequence comes from Doris montereyensis, assembly GCA_037039925.1. Taxonomy (NCBI): domain Eukaryota; kingdom Metazoa; phylum Mollusca; class Gastropoda; order Nudibranchia; family Dorididae; genus Doris; species Doris montereyensis. Next base: position 68,477 of record JAXRKP010001578.1, on the reverse strand, counting down.
TGAACCACACACACTTTGTGTGACATTTGAAAATTAAGAGCGCATTGCCAGGTTTTCCTATTAGCCGTTTTGGTTTCCAGAATGCCAGAAGCCATGTGTTTTCTCCCATTCAAATTATTTATTCAAGTTTTAACTTTCTAGTTTTTGTTTGTTTGCTGTGGAGTCTTTATTTGGTGGGGGGAAGGTAGGGGGGGGGCTGGGAATTGTGTCTCCTTGTTTTTACAATATTTTTGTAATGCTTATTACTGCTGCTGCTCCAGTTGTTGTTGGTTTTCTTGCGCTGATATTGTATAGTAAACCTTCTGTTTGTTTTGGAATCTCAAATAAGCATTAAAATGATTCGTGTTTTGTTTCTCAATACAACAAAGAAAGACAAAAAAGACACAAATAAAAACCTACGAAATAAATCAAAACAAAGAGAGGATAAAAAAACATGAAGAAGTTAGCTTTAAAACTTGCTGTCAAACAGAAGGTACTAAAATTATATGAACTTTATATAATACAAAGCTTTGCTGTGCGTATACAATCTGATAGAAATGTAAGAATTCTGCACGAAACAATCCTTCATCGCCATTAACACCCCCCCCCCCACCTCCATCTTCCCAAAGGCGCCAATAATTTGATTTTATTTGAAATTACCTACACCCACAACTATTGTGACCTCAGGATTTTTTAGTAGGGATCTTTAACATGCACAGAGTGTTGTGATCTGCACACATGACCTCCTTTTTGTCGTGTGTCTCCCGTGGGAATAGGTATCAATGCACATACCTGGACAAGGGGAATGGGTTTTTCTCCAATCAACCGGCAGGCTGTCAGGGCTTGAACCCACAACCCTTTCGTTGAGAACTAATGCCTTGCCTCTGGACCATCCAGTCCCCCGGAGCCCATTGTAATACTTCGTTTTTCATAAAGACACAAGATTACATGCCTTACTCAAATTTTTGTTTCTGGAATCTTTCAATTCTAGACTGTTGACTTACTCGTTGGCACAGGTGGGTTGTTTTATTTATACCACGTTGTACCCTTGGGAAATGTACTTGACTCTGCTTTCCGCACTCGATTCAGGCGTGAATGAGTACCCAGGTATAGGTAGAGATAGGGAGAGAGAAAAAGAGAGAGAGAGAGAGACAGACAGACAGACAGACAGACAGACAGACAGACAGATATACACACAGACAGTGAGAGAGACACACACAGACAGAAGCAGAGATACAGACAGACAGACAGAGACAGAGAGAGAAATAGTGTTTTCAAGTATTAGTATGAATCGCCTAACAGGCTGTTGTACTATTATGCTCCCTCGGGAAATAAGTCGGACTTAGATAATTGAAATAGCATGCTGGGGGGGGGGGGGGGACGTTGTGTTCCTTTGGGAGAGACACTTAAAGTTATCACGTATTAGGTGCAAAATAGGGTACAAGCACTAGCTTGGAAGTAAATACTTGCGTCAGAGTAACGTCCTGTCCAGGAGGTGATTATCATGACCTGTTCCGCTTCACGCTATAGACACCGGGATAAACTCCGGCTCTTTGGACTGTAATGGTCTTGAAGGATTTTTTTATGCCGGGAGTGGCGGGTGGGGAGTGTAAATGATGTTCAGTCGGTGAGCCTGCTCTTGTTCGGAAATGCGGTCTGACTATTCATCTTTATCTTCATCCCTGTCATAGTGTCGCGTGTATGAAAACAACCAATGGCTAAAGCAAACATGACTTGGAAATGGACAGGCGGAATGTGGGCGTGCTTGTGACGAGTTCAATTTCTAGCCAGAATAGAAGCTCGCAATGCCGTCAGACATAGATCTGTAAAGGAAATGACATTGAATAATATTAAAACCCCATAGGAACAAAGACGACACAGCTACATGGAATAGACAGCAAACAAAATCCTGGCCACCATGGAGATCGAACCCGCGACCTCTGCGTTGGCACCCATCGCTTCGCCATGAAAAGAAAGCGTGCTACCAACCGAGGCGATGGGTGCCTGGTGCCGATTTACTTTAATGACACTTAATGTCACTGCTCTGACGTGTGGGCAACGGGGTCCCTCGACAGAGAGGGTGCAAGAATTTTCCCAACGTGGTGTCAGCGTGTCGCATGAAAGGCGGTGGCTCCCGACACCGAGCCCATGGTCCTCCAGGTTGGGGATTGGCGTGGGGCTAACAACCCCACCTGTAAAATGAAAATTGTTACAGAAACACGAATGCAGAGAAACGAACACATCACCTTGGGAGAAAATGGAGCTCCTGTTACAGAACGGATGAGATTCAGTAGCGAAAACCGAAAAAGAAGCTACTGGACCGAGGCCTCCATCTCAACCGAGAATTCTCTCCAGATTGCGTCGTGGAATGCTCGAATGTATGAAGCAGGCAAGTGTAAACAGGCTATCCAAGAAATGCACCATTACAAGCTGCAATAACAGGGAATCGCATAATCTCACAGGATACAATTTGGACAGGAAACGCCTCCGAACAGGAGAACAAATCTTGCATTCTGGAAAAGACCAAGGATCACACCGATAAGGAGTTGCTCTCATCTTACGTAAAGCAGCACAGAAAACACTTAGAGGATGGGAAGCCCATGGCTCAATGATCATCATGGCGTCATTTTCATCAAGAAACAAGAGGATCAACATCAACATAGTGCAAATCTACGTGCCGACAAATGATGCAGGTGATGACGAGAAGGATGAATTCTACAACCGGTTACAGGTAATGATAGAAAAGCTACCCTCTAGAGATGTCAATATCGTGATGGGAGATGCTAATGCAAAGAAGGAACATACAACACCGGATATGAAGAAATAATGGGCAAACACGGACTGGGAGAGATGAACGACAATGGAGAAAGGTTTGCAAATGTGTGCTCCTTCAATGGATTGGTTATTGGCGATAGCATTTTTCCACACAAGAACATCCATAAGGCCACAAGGGTATCACCGGCTGCAAGCATAGAAAATCAAATTGACCATTTCTGTATATCTCATAAATTTAGGCGTTTATTGGAAAATGTTCCAGTTCTCAGAGGCGTAGATTTAGGGTCAGACCATCATCTACTCCTGGCAGTGTTGAAACTAAGGCTTAGGAAATACAACAACAGAGCTAGTTTCAGGCAACCAAAATTTCAAGTGAGCCTGCTACAAAGAGACAAGAAAGAACAATTCCAGATCTGCCTCAAAAACAAATTTCAGCCTCTAGAACGTATCAAGAAGGATGTAGAAACCCATTGGAACCAAGTGAAGGAAGTCTTTACCGAGGCGTGTGAAGAAATTTTAGGAAGAAAGGACTACAAACACAAGGAGTGGATTAGCGAAACATCACTTGACAAGATAGCAGTCAGGAGGAGGAAGAAGGAAGTATTGAACAGCGGCATGACAAGGATTGAAAATGAAAAGGCTAGAAAGGAATATGCCGTGGCAGCCACTCAGGTAAAGAAAAGTATCAAGATGGACAAGGACAAGTTTGTCACGGAACTTGCAGAAAGAGCCGAAAAAGCTGCACAAATGACCTGGCACTATTATCACACAACCACCAGCAGATGCAGAGTAAAATGACAAGTCTTTCAGAATTATCCAATTCTATTGGCCTCAGAATACATATCGAAAAATCAAAGATACTTAAAGTGAAAACAGCAAACTCTGAACCAAAAACTGTGGACAGTGAGCTTTTGGAAGTAGTAGGCAACTTTACCTATCTTGGCAGTGTAGTAGATAATGTAGGGGAACAACAGCAGATATCAAGACAAGAATGGAAAAATCAAGAACATCATACAGGAACGTAAACAAGATCTGGAAGGACCGTACCATCACCACTAAAACAGAGATTAGACGTTTTAACTCCAATGTCAAAGCGGTATTGTTATATGGATGTGATACCTGGAACCCCTCTAAGACCTGGAGTAGAAAACTTCAGAGCTTTGACAACATTTGTCTTAGGAAGATACTACGGATTCAGTGGTCAGATAAAATCTAAAATGAAACACTCTGGGGGAAAACAGCTCAGAAACCAACAGAAGAAGAGGAAGGGCAGCGGAGGTGGAGATGGATAGGACACACCCTCAGAAAACCTCAGAGAAGTACTACAAGACATGCCCTTCAATGGAATCCACAGGGACAGAGGGTTAGGGAAGGCCACCATTAACCTGGAGAAGACTAGTGGAAGATGACGTGAGGAGAGGGTGACTTGAGGAGAGGGTGACTTGAGGAGAGGATGACTTGAGGAGAGGTGACTTGAGGAGAGACTTGAGGAGAGGTGACTTGAGGAGAGGATGACTTGAGGAGAGGTGTGACTTGAGGAGAGGGTGACTTGAGGAGAGGGTGTCTTTTGTGGACGGACCTACCAAGAGTAGTCCAAGATAGGAATAATTTGAAGTCTGTGGTTTGTGGCCTATACCCTGGTATAGGGTGAAAAGGCAATGGTGACGATGGCGAATGACATCACACTGTGTAATGCATTCATCAGTATTTACATCTAGATTCTAGATATTTCTCGTTTGTTGTCGGACAAATAGTTATACCCGAAACGTCACGTGCTGCTCTGTTTTTATTTCTGGAGTTGTCATGTGATATATTGTCGTTTTGTTCGCAAGGTGATACTGGTAGAGGTAGTACAATTTGTCTACGGGGTTTTCATATCATTGCATGTCCTCATCCATCACTTTCAAAAAGGGTGGCAGGGTCGTCAGGCTCAAGATAATGAAGTTCTGGATTCGAACAGTTTCGTATCCTTGATCTGTCCAAAAACATTTAAAACCCGTTTATCAGACTATGCTACGTATTCCCTGGACAGTCAAAATGGAAGACACATCAATTCTAGAAGAGATTAGGAGTACATGCATCACCAAAATGTCTTCTGAACAAGAGAAAGAAAACTGAAATATGTCGGCCACATAAAGAGATAGGGAAGCCTAGAAAAAAACATTATAATCAATTACAATGAAAAGACGACGACGAAGAAAAAGAAGAAGAAGAAGAAGAAGAAGAAGAAGAAGAAGAAGAAGAAGAAGAAGAAGAAGAAGAAGAAGAAGAAGAAGAAGAAGAAGAAGAAGAAGAAGAAGAAGAAGAAGAAGAAGAAGAAGAAGTTAGAAGAAGAAGAAGAAGAAGAAGAAGAAGAAAAGAAGAAGAAGAAGAAGAAGAAAAGAAGAAAAAGAAGAAGAAGAAAAAAGAAAAAGAAGAACAACAACGACAACGACGATGACGACGACAACGACAACAACAACGATGACGACGACGACAACAACAATGACGACGACAACAACAACAACAACGATGACGACGACAACAACAACAAAAACGATGACGACGACAACAACAACAACGGTGACGACGACAACAACAACAACAACGATGACGACGACAACAACAACAACAACGATGACGACGACAACAACAACAACAACGATGACGACGACAACAACAACAACAACGGTGACGACGACAACAACAACAACAATGACGACGACAACAACAACAACAATGACGACGACAACAACAACAACAATGACGACGACAACAACAACAACAACGGCGACGACGACGACAACAACAACAACGATGGCGACGACAACAACAACAACAACGATGAGGACGACAACAACAACAACAACAATGACGACGACAACAACAACAACAATGACGACGACGACAACAACAACAACAACAATGACGACAACAACAACAACAATGACGACGACAACAGCAACAACAATGACGACAACAACAACAACAATGACGACGACAACAACAACAACAATGACGACGACAACAACAACAACAACAACGACGGCGACGACAACGACAACAACGATGGCGACGACAACAACAACAACAACAACAACAACGTTGACGACGACAACAACAACAACAACAATGACGACGACAACAACAACAACAACAATGACGACGACAACAACAACAACAACGGCGACGACGACGACAACAACAACAACGATGACGACGACAACAACAACAACAACGATGA